>VUQI01001550.1:2499-15516 GCA_015106735.1 Paratilapia polleni | reverse complement strand
TTTACTGCTCCAAGTTATTGCCATTTTTAATCTTCTGAATATATATACATTATATAGAATGGATGTGTAATTGTTTCTGTTGTGTTATTGTTCTATTGACTTATTTACCACAATCCTATTTCTTTTCAACCTGCAGGAATTCCAATCAATGTGACTCTCTCCATAGTAAGGGAGCAGGGCTCCTCAGGTGACGTGGCAATCTATTACCAGACCAGGCCAGCCCTGTATGAGCCCCCCTCCAACCAAGCCACTGCAGGAAAAGACTACCTTGCCAAAGATGACGCCATTATTATGATAAATGGTGCTACTGTGGCCCTTGTCACTGTTACAATCCTTCCGGTAAGGATGTGCTGTTGAGTAATAGAGACATTTATTAAATCCACGTGAGCAGAGAACCATGTATAAGAGACAGTGCAAATTTTAGCTTCTACCAGCAGTCATTTGTCTTGTAAAAATGTAAGAACAAAAAGGTTATTATAAAGAAAAGACTTTAACCATGCTAACTTAATCAGATTAAAGTATTTAGTCAGATCACTAGAGGGAATCACTAAAGGAATATCTCTTTTCATCCTTGTTTTGTCCTGTTCCATTAGGGCATAAATAACCATTAACCTTTAGTAAACTATTGCTTCTCTTAGACTTCCTTCTCTAAAGTTGTATAAATTTTGCACAATTCAAGGTTACTGCTGTTTTCAAGTCTTCCAGATTCATGTATGTGTTTTTTTCTAAGGATGATATCCCAGAGCTGGCAGAGAGGTTCCTGGTAAATATTACTAAAGTGGAGCTAGTTAGCGGGTCAGTTGGAGCAGGGCAGCCCAGTGTGAAGAGACCTGGTATGGAGGTAGCAGAGGTCACAATCCAGGAGAATGATGATCCCCGAGGGATTCTCCAGTTCAATGTTTCTGAGGTGAGGTGAGCACGGGACATTATAGAGAAGCAACCATGATGGTGATATTATAAACTGAATTATTGAGGCTATTTGGAAACCTCCAGTTTGATACCTAAAGGGCTTCATCGAAAAACTTCCCTCAAAGAAACCTCCAAAGTAGTACAACTGTGAAACATCAAAGAGTCAATGAATAATGAAATGTAATAATCTTAAAAATATTTCATTCCAAAATACTATTTCTTAATAATTAAACATTGCTTCTGAATTTGTTGTCTAGGGTATTGCTGGGAGTGTCATCCTGGCCTATGAAATACCACCACCAGACAACGTTCTCCTGCTGTCAGTGGTACGACTCGCTGGTACAACTGGAAGACTAGTTGTCTACTGGCAAGCTCAGCCAGTCACTGCTGAGCTTAATGACTTCAGCCCCCTTTCTGGAAACATCACCTTTCAGGATGGGCAGGTGAATTAACAATTGTCCCAAGTTGAAATGAACATACATTAAATATCAAATCAAACCACTATATGAGGCAATCCACAGGCTGCTGCTTTAAAGTTTGAAAGATGTTAGCTTGTGTTTTCCCCAAACCTATTTCTAGAGAGAAGCCACAATTGCCATCACCATAATGGATGATGAACAAGTGGAGACTTCGGAGACCTTCACAGTGAATTTGCTCCGTGTGATTGGTGGTGCTCGACTCGGACAGGTGACCTCGATGACTATAAATATTCCATCAAATGACTCACCACTCGGACGATTTGGATTTAAGGAACTAGAGGTGAAATTAAAATATCTGTTGTCATCATAGTAATTTTTAACTTAAAATTATCTATGTTATTGTTCCACTAGGTGTACATTAAACAGCATGTATAATCATATTACCTAATCCTCTCTAAGGTTGCTGTCAGTGAACCAGAGTTTGTGGATGATCCTTCTGCTGTGGCGACACTAACAGTGCTACGCAGTGCGGCAGGCGTGGGTGCAGTGACACTGGTGTGGCAACTGAAAGACCAGGCTGTAGAGGACCTCTCCCCTATAAATGGAACTCTCATCTTCACTGAGGTACAGTAGAAAAAGGGTGACCATGCATTTCCACCAAATATTGTAATTTTAAATAAATGACTAAGTTCATGTACTAATAGTATTTGAAATCTCACTCCAATATTTTATCTGTATATATTGGATAGTATGTTGCAAGGTTCTTCCTGAGTTCTTCTTTACATTTCATGCTTTACAGACTGAATCCATGAAGTCATTTGTGATAAGAGCCCTTGCTGACACTGCTCTAGAAGGAGATGAACAATTCACTGTACAGTTGTTTCCTGCTGACAGTGGTGCTGTCATAGACCCCTTAAATGGTTAGTATTTAAAAATAAAATGTCAAAATGGCAGTGCATGAACTGATTAAAAAAAAAACTGTACAATAATTTCAGGATACAGTAATCATTGATCTGCATCTGTCCCCCCTTCTTTCATCTATCCTCTGCAGGTGTGGCCACCATCACCATCAGGGCAGACAAGGCTGCCCTAGGGATTATTGGAATAGCAGAGTCCTCTAGGAACATCCTCATTGGAGAACCTCAGGGGGACTACAATGGGAGTGCCATGGTCAGGTGAGATAAATGTCATGCTGTATCACTAACCTGGGAAGACAAACAAGAGCTTTAAATTGTAATACATGTAATGTGGATTGTGTGCTTCCCGCCGACAGCCTTGTGCGAGGGCCAGGTGTGTTTGGAGAGGTGCAGGTGTACTGGAATATCACTCCAGCTTTGGTTTCTGAGTTTGAAGCAATCTCTGGCACTGTGACTATGAGAGATGGACAGTCTACTGCCACAATTACTCTAAAGGTACTGAGTAATGTTCATTGGAAAATCATGGCATTGTCTCTTTGTTTACTTCAGAACAAAAGCCATCATAATAATGACCTTCCAAGTGCTTTCCATAAAATCGTCACTGTCATATCTATTTTGGTATCAGGTGCTGGATGATGAACTTCCTGAAAAGCGCCGTGAGTACCAGCTTACACTGACCTCTGCTACCTCAGGACTGGAAATAAGTCCCGTGGCCAGGCACGCCAAAATTATTATGGCAGCAAGCGACAACCCATATGGCATTTTCTCTTTCACCCAGAACCAGATTAATGCAACTGAGAAGGAGGGAATGGTACGGTCATAAAAATTACACTGGTACATGTAGATCTGCTTTATGATGGCGTAGGCAAATTAACAAATCAGGCTGTGCAAACAGAGTTCCACTGATCTGGTGTAGTTACAAAACTCACAGTGATATAATTTAATTTCTTTTTTTCAGGTTAATGTGAGTGTTAATCGCTCCTTTGGCAATGAGGGCAGTGTGTTGTTGACCTATGAGACATCAAGTAACACAGCAATCAGTGGAATGGACTTTGCTCCAGCTTCAGGACAGCTACTATTTACCGCTGGTCAGAACTCTCAATATGTTACCTTGCATATCCAGGATGACAGTCTTCCAGAGGGGCCTGAGGTGTTTTTTGTCAACATCACTAAAGTGGTACTAGTCAATATAAGGTAAGAAAGGTTAAGAAGGTGCATTAGATTTATAACCTTGTTGGGAGGGTGCTATTACTAAATAGATACTGCTGATTGCAAGGATGCAAATCAGCCTGGAGGGTCTTAGTCATGCCCTAACATGTATTTTTTGATGTGAAAGATTTCTTGACTCTATATTTCTTGTCTCCCTCTTGTGGCCAGCAATGTTGACTACGCTGTGAGAGAGTCAGGTCTGCAACTGGACCAGCCTCCAGCTATAGGCAGCATCTCTTCTCTTGCTGTGGTTATACTAAAGAATGATAATGCTGGGGGTATCCTGGAGTTCAGGGGGGACTATGTTAACATTACAGGTAACAAAAGCAAGCAGAAGTGGTTTTAATTTTTGTCTTCAGAAACATTCAAATTGCACAATTTGCCACAATCTGTCTGATACAGAGAAGATATTAGAAGATTACCATTACCTTTTTACCATGCCTGTCTTCCTTCCAGTTGAGGAGGGTGTTGGCACTGTGTGGATCCCAGTGGTGAGAAGACTGGGGACATACGGGACGGTGTCAGCTCACTTTATTTCTAGAGGCTTGACTGCAACTCCTGATCTCGACTATATCCTGTATAATGGGTCTGTGATGTTTGTCCATGGACAGAATACCAGCTACATTAATGTCACTGTCATAGATGACCTGGACAGGTGAGAAGAGAAAGTAAAAATGTCTACATGTCTACCTTAAGTTGTACTACATATTTAGCGCACACAGATACACACAATTTAAAAAATAACTAAAATTTGTTAACAATAGACAATACTTAATTTTACTACTACTGTAATTACCTCCCTCAGTGAATATGCAGAGGTATTTGAGATCCTGCTGGTTGAAGCCACAGAGGACGCAGTTCTAGGCTCCCAAAATGTTGCGAGGGTAACCATTGGCAAGAGTGACTCTCCAAGTGGGGTTGTCCGTTTCCTGAATGAGAGCGTAATCAGTGTGGCCAATCCTAACTTCACTCTGAAACTCAGTCTGGTTTTGGAGAGATCAGGAGGCCTTGTGGGCAATGCAACGGTATGAGGAACAATGCCATAAAAATATATCACATCATTGCAGTTTACTGTTAGAGCTCAGTTTTTCATGGTTATATCAAATCATTCAAACTAGTCTTCCCTTTTCACAGGTTGCTTGGATAATCCGTGGCCCTAACAGTAGAGAGGCCCTTCCCCTGGTTAATACTGATATTAGAGGGCCTGTGAATGGGTCCTTCTTCTTCAAGGATGGAGAGAAAAGCACACACACCATAGAGCTGCGGATTCTTCCCCATGGGGAAGTAGAGGTAGAAGAGACATTTGTTATAGAGCTCAGTGTTCTGTCTGGAGAGATGGATGTTGATCCTCAGGCTGGTTCCATAACACTGAAGGTATTTCACCATATCATGACTGGAAAGTTGATTTCACCATCATTAATCAGTTTGTTCATATTGTTGGACAAGGCAGTGTCTGTTCCAAAGCACTTTTTGCTGATAGAAAGACTTATTGGAATTAAGCCCTAGCACCCCACTCATTCCTACTCTCCTAATGTTTTTGTCTGTCAGATAGAGAAGTTTGGTGACCCCAGTGGTATAGTCCAGTTTACTGAGGATGCTCTACGAGAGCGTGTCTACAATGAATCCACAGAAGCAGAGGGTCCATTAAACATTTCCTTTCTGATTATGCGTAGAGAGGGTGTGATGGGTAACATCACGGTAAGGTCATATCTTAAATATACATTTACTATTTACTAATAATATGCAGTGTTACTGCTTAAACTAGCTAAAAATATAATTCTTTGTGTCCACTGTTAAATTTTAAACACAACCATATTGTGTCCTCAGGTGCACTGGCAGATACAGAGTGACTCAGATACTGCAGGTGACTTCCTAGCCTTAACTGGCTCAGTGATGATTCAGGAAGGCCAAAGAGAAGCAGAAATTGTCCTTAATCTGATGCCCGATACATTGCCAGAGCTAGAGGAGCTTTACATTCTCCAACTCACATCTGTGGAGGGTGGAGGTACTCTGGATGCCAACCTAAATCTGATCAGAACCCACATCAGGTTTGTCATAATGGCTCAGTTAGAAAAAGGTAGGAGAAAAGTCAAAGACTGAATTAACTTATAATTAATTTTCCTCTCTCACACATAGGGTTCCTGCTAATGATGAGCCTCACGGTGTCTTTTCCTTGAACCCTGAGCAACAGTCTATAATGGTCCTGGGTTCAGGGTCTGAGGTCAGCAGAGCTCTGGTTATGAATGTGACACGGCTTGCTGGGCTGTTTGGCAATGCTAGCGTAGGCTATAGGATCACTGGAGGGATAGGCGAAGTGACTGACATAGAGGAGATACTGGGTGGAAAAGCTGAAGGACGACTGCTTTTCAGAGAGGGACAGAGCTTCAGTACTATCACTCTGCCCATCAACAGCCAGGTGAGAAAAAAAAATGCTTAGTGACACTAGTTTAGAGAAATACATTTCGAAATGATTACACCTTTTGTAATAGAATAGTTCATATTGTTTTTAAGCACTTGTTCATTTTATTTGTTTCTTCCCACTGTAGGCATTTTTGTCAGTGGGTGCAGGCATCACAGCAGAGCTCACTGATGTTAGACTTGTCAGTGCTGTCCTTGGCTCTTTGCCTCGCCTCCTTCATGAGGCTACTGCTGCTGCACTGATTGTACCCGAAGAAGCTGCTAACTCAGAGGTGAGTTGTGCTTGTGTATATTTTTTCTTACCTGTGAGAAAGAAACTTGCCAACTATCAGAGCTATTATCGAGCAAGGCACTTCTGGTGATATACTCACTGTGTGTCTGCAGGTTTTTGTTAAGGAACAATCCATTTAGTTAAATATATCTTCATTCATGATAAATATGGGATTATGCATCAGTTTTTGTTGAATCAGGGTAGAGTAATTCACACAGATACTGACAGAAAATTGATCAACAAACATCAGCATATTTAACCATCTATCAGTCACTAGATGACAAACCTTGATATACAGCACCATATACCTCTGACTCCTCTCTCCACAGGCTTTAAGATAGATTTAGAATGTGTAGATGTTGACTACCTTGTGAACATTTATCTGTTTCTTGCTAAATCTCTTTACACAAGTACTTATGCCTTGTGTTGCTAAATATCAAATTTACTTGACAGATCTTACATATAAACCTCTCGCTAAGTTACAGAATATTCTCCTATATATGAGGACAACACAGCAGCACCCTTATTAACTGTCCTCTATCATTTATGTTCTGCAGGTTGGCTTTGCCTCACTGGCTCTGCGGGTTTCAAGTGTGGAAACAGGGACGTGTGAGGCAAATGTGACACGAACAGGGCTGTTTGGAGACATCAGGGTGCAGTGGAAGGCTGGGTATCCTTTAGGACAGACTCTGCCTGGCTTTAAAGCTGGAGCTATCGTTCCAAACTCAGGTAAGACAGTGTGAGAGAGAGGAGGATTGAGCTCTGAATAGCTTCCGTTATTTAGTATTTTTTAAATAAAATATTTGAACATTTAATAATTGAACATATGACATGTTCATATATGATATACTGTATTTGCCTTTATTTGATCAGTCATGAATACAAATTATTTATGCTTTGATGGCAGTATGCCCCTCTGACCTTTCATCTCCCATCTTATATGATAAATAAATGCATACCAAACACTGCAAGTGCTCTTCTAATAATTGATAATGAGCTCCTTCTTTATATTTAGGTTCACTAACCCTGGCTCATGGAGAGAGGACTAAAGCCATATCTCTAACAGCTGTTGCTGATGCATTGGAACCAGCTTCCTATGCTATACACCTCACTGCTGCTGCCTCCAGCACTGCTGCAGCCGGTGCTGTCAAGTTCAGGTAGTTGTTCTCACAGCGGTCATAAGTTGCAGTAGAATCGATAAATTGAAAATTGGACTGCTGCTTACTGCTTTAATATCAAATGTGACCTCACTCTGATATCTGTCTCCATGCACAGGTCAGGTTTTACGGTGGCAGAAGTGGAGCCTCTGGGGGTCTACCAGTTTTCCCCTGATTCCCGCCAGATTGTCATTGCAGAGGACATCCAGACTATTACACTTTACGTTCAGAGACTTTACGGTTCTCGTAGCAATACTACCTACCTATCCTTTAGAACAATAGCAGGCAGTGCAGCAGCAGGAGAGGACTTTTCTCCTGTACCAGATGGCCGTTTGGTCTTTAACTCACCTCACCAAACCAATGCTTCTTTAAACCTTTCAATACTTGATGACTCTGTTTCAGAACCTGATGAGTACTTTCATGTAAACCTAACAGACGTTCAAATTCTTAATCAAGACTTAGCATGGACACATACCTCTCCTCGCCTTAACCCTCAGCACAGTGCCGCCACTGTCACCATTCTGGCAAGTGATGCGACTGGTGGAACACTGAGTATTGGACCTGATCTGATCCAAGTACAAGAGGACACAGATGAGGAAACCCAGCAGGAGCGCAGAGTGGTTCTGAGGGTGCGCAGGTCTGACAGTGTTGATGGGGCTGTGAGGGTTCGAGTCCAAGCATATGGAGGTGTGTGTTTTGCTGCATGTCTTTTATATTTTGATTGTGGTATATTGTGTGTAAAATTTTCCTCTAACTTTTGTTATTATTTGTTTTTTTTATTTCAGATGGAAGTACAACACCCCTTCCCATCAATCTGGAACCTGTTGGAGCCCTCGCAAAGGAAGAGCAGGACTTCCGCTTGGAGTCTGCTATAGTGTCCCTGCAGGCTGGTGAGAATGAGACAGAGGTTATCCTTTTCATCCTGGATGACTCAGAGCCCGAGGGACAGGAAGTATTCTATGTCTACCTCAGTGATCCAGAGGGAGGAGCACAGATCACAGACAGCTCATTCCAGGGATTTGGAGCTTTTGCCAAGATCACTATTCTTGGTAAAATATTTTGTGTGTGTATGTTAAAAAAAGAAAAAAAAAATCAAGTGGCAAATAAAAACAATGTAACATATTTACAGTAAATTAAGAAACTATTCAGACCTTTTAACTTCTATTTAGTCAGTTCAGTTTTCCACACATGGACATTCATTGATTCAACAGGATGTGTCTAATCACAATTTGGAGTTTCACAACAAAGAGTATTAAAAACCTTTGTGCATGAGAGGTTGTAGTGTTTGATATTTAATACATTTACAAAAAATGTCACTTTGTCACTTACTTTGTTATAGTGTTGAGTGATGTTCAAAATTGAAATGTTATCAATTTAAAAATAATCCAATATAGAGTTCCAAAACAGAAAGGGTCTGAATACTTTCCAAATCCACTCTATTTGCTGATATGAAATAGCTTAATCTCCAATCGCTAGATACTTTTTTTCAGCTTCATGGCATATAATAACTGCAGCGGGGAGATTATTTGATTATTCTGCATATATAGCCAACTGTAAATGGACTGTGTGATTGTTTGACAAAATATTATGTGAAACTAAACTAAAGTATTTAGTATGTATTCCTCTGTTTTAATTGTTATGTTTTCTGTATGTTTCTTTCTTTTCACGCCAGGGAGTGACTTCCATAATGGCATTGTAGGATTTAGCTTTAATTCTCTGATGGGCCACGTTCTGGATGAAGATTCACAGAACAGAACTGCTCTGCTCTACCTGCAGAGACAGGAAAACAGGTAATGAAGTAACTTCTGCTACTACGTCTGCTTAACAAGTGGTGTTGATATAAACCTGTCTCCTGGCAGTGGTTCCATTATCAGCTGCTACCAAAATGTGGTTTCACTGTAATTTCTCCCTCTGCTCAGAGCCTTTGAGGATTTGCAGGTCTTCTGGAGAGTTACCTTCAACAAAGCATCTCTAAGTCTTTTCAGCAATGGAGTCAACCTAACCACACAGCTTGTTCAGACCTCGGGAATGGTGATCTGTAGGAGAGGAGAGATAATCTGTGCTCTCTCTCTAGAAGTGCAGGATGATGAGGTACGAGAGGCAGTGGATCTTGGCAAAGGCATCGCTGCAGCATTTTAGCTTTCTTTCTAACCTTGAAATGTGCTCATCTATTCCGCTGTAGGAACCAGAGTACCAGGCATGGTTCCTAGTGGAGATTTATCAAGTGGGTGCTGGAGCTGCCATTAATGAGACCACTCGTTTTGCCAACATCACCTTAGCAGAGAGCGACAACCCAAATGGTGTTGTGTACTTTGCTGTGGGCCACAGACTCCCCATTGCCACTTTGATGACCACAAGCCTCAGCCTCCAGGTCTACAGACGAGCCAGCACAGCTTCTACAATGTCCATACAATATCGCACAGTGGTAAGAGACAACCACATGCTGTATGTAGAAATTAAGCACAAGATAAGGTACAGGTCACACACACACACACACACACACACAAACAGAATTTGGGACAGGCTCAGAAAGTGAAAAAAGCAATGTTAAAAGAAATGGAGTACATGTAGCTGCTTGACATGGAATCATTTATATTGGGCAGCTATGGTCCCATATATACGTGATAAAAGTATTGGCTCGAGTGCATTTGAGTGTGAATGCATGCGTGATTGTTAGAAAAAGTGCTTAAAGGCATATAGTGCTTTGCTTTGAGTGCTCAGATAGAGTAGAAAAGTGTTCTATAAGTATCACTCCATTTGTTGTTCATTCACCATTGGCTTGGAAGTGTCATACTAGCATCACTCTGTGCAGTAGGGAATAGAATTTTTATATTTAGACCGATATGATTCCCACCCTTTACATCTGAGATAAGATTTTTCCTTAGTTACATCAAATTGTTGCCTCTTGTTTTCATTCTCTCCTTCAGTAATGCTGTCCATATAGATTAAAAGTAATGGTTTATTGATGAAGTTCAAAGAGATCAAAGTTTCCTCTCCTCCTCACCTCTTTAATCTCATCGTCACCTACCTTCTCTATGAGAGATTATTATTAAAGTTATCTGCACACAGCCCCAGGGCATAAAGTATCTACTGAAACTCACACTTTTTGATACTGGAGATGAAAGATTGTTGAGTGCACTCAAATTTTTTTTTTAAAAATATCAAAAACCTCACAGAGACACATGGGTAGGTCATCTGCTTTTACAGGTTTGCTGAATAATAGAAGCCCAGTCCCCATTTGGTTTACAGCTTGGTTGCTTTCACCCTAACTATCACGACATGGTCAGCTTCACTCTTCTGCATGGGCTTTATATGCAATGTAGACCATTGTCGACCAATATAATGGTGGCTGCATAACTCCATTCTTACTTCCTTTATTCCTCCACTTGCTGCTTTAATTAAGTCTAACAGAGTTTACCACAGAATGTATCTATGTTTTTTTTTCTTCTAGGAGCTTCCCAGAGAAGAAGTGGTGGGTCCATCTATAATCTGGCCTGCTAAAGCAGGGATGGACTTTCCTAAACAGGAGGGACAAATAACCTTTGATGTAGGCAACCATAACACATCACTGGAGATTTACCTAACACCTGACCGTGCTTCATCCTTACCAACACCTAAGCGCTTCCAGGTGGAGCTATACAATCCTGCAGGAGGCGCCACGATACACCCTCAGTTTGGCCTGGCTAATGTGACTCTGGTGTCAGATGCAGCAAGTGAAGCTGTCTGGGTCTTACTGGACCAATTGCATCAGCCCCTTGACCCACCTATACTGAACCAGGTGCTGCAGGGGCTGATGAATAAAGTCACTCCACCTGTCACTCGTGAGCAGATGATTGCTGTGCTTGAAGCTCTGGGGAAGGTGAGCCCAATCATCTATTTTTTGCACCAAGCAAATGGCAGATGATTAATTTTTAAAAAATATTGCATTAGTGCATAAAATATTGCATAATGAGTGTGGTTGCATGTGATTTTGAGGCAGTGTAGTAGTTTGTCTCTGTCAACTAAAGGAGAAGAGATAATTACAACACTAAAGTTTACTCAGAGACAGATCACACATATATCACTGATAGATGCATGCATGCATTGTTGCTTCTCAGTCTTTCTCACCCTGTCTTTCTTTTGAGGCAGGTGCTTGCAGAGGCAGAAAGGGCTCCTTTACACAACAGCAGCCGTAATTTGACCTATGATCTGTTGTGTGCCTTGGCCAATCCCAGCCGACTTGACACTCGAGGCCTCAGCCACCTTGCTGAGATGGCTGAGCGATTTGCATTCTCCGTCCTTAGACATAGTCAATGTGAGATGTGAGTGTCAATCTAAATGAGTGAAGAGTTGAAGGGAGATATCCCTCCCTGTTACATGTTATAAGATATTATATTATAGATGAACACTACCTTACAATGAATGTTAAATCAGGTTTGGAATTGTAAATATTTTTCTTTGTAAAATCTTTCTCCAGAAAGGGTACAGTCCTGGAAACATGTCCATATATGACCATCTCTGCATTCCAGTGGTACCCCACACAAATTAATGGACACAAATTCAGGGGCCGTAATGCAGATTTCTTCCAGCTCCCAGATACCCTGCTGGCAGTACCAGCAGTTTTAACTGCAGACTGCGGCAACCTCAGTAGGATTCAGCTGACTGAGTTTAGAACTGAACATTGGTTTCTAACCAGTGATCAAACCACTGCTGTCAACGGGAAAGTAGGTGCTGGGATACTGACTTCCTTTGTCAAAATGACTTATTTTTGTTAAAACAGCAGGTGGCAGTATTGCTCTAATGTAAAGCAGTCATTAATCTTGTATTCACTCTGCAACTGAACCCTCGTCTTCTGTTGTGTCTGGTTATATGTAGGTATTCTCATTCAGCCTCCAGGGCAGAGGGTCACGACCTCTGGAAGATGGCAATGAGGTGGTGTATCGTATCCACAGCCCCGGTCAGCAGGTTAAACCAGGCCAGTCTCAATGCCTTCTCTGGAACCAGACCACTGCAAGGTAATGTACCACAGACACATTGAATCAGATTCAAGCTTAACTATTCCTTAGGTAGACTAAAAATAGAACACCCACACCACCACAATTCAATGATAATACAACCAGGATTTCTTTTTGTGTTACCTGATAATATCTGTTGCTAAGGTTTTTTATTCTAGTGTATGCTTGTTAATTAAATGTTTTACTAGTTGCTATTTATCTCAACCATGTTAGTGTTTCCCTTTATTTAAGACTACACATATATTCATTACCATCTAAAGCAATAACCCCATGCAGACCTCTGTTTGTCATCCTCATACTTAACTGGGCGACAGTTTGCTAAATGAAGGACAGAAGTCCAAGTTCAGCCTCTCAATAAGGCCTCTCTGTGGCCGATGTCACATCTTTTTGTTTCATATCTGCACATTCAGTGTTCGGCACTCTGAATACTCCCACTTGGAGTCATTTTGTTGAGGACATTCCTGGGGAGTGGAATTGGACTTGGCAGGGACACACTGTTTTTGGCAGGTTTGATTTGGACAGAACAGCTACTTGGAGGACGTATCCCAGGAAGCAAAACTGATTATACAAGTGATATCAAGAGTGAGCAAAGACCAAAATGTGGAGAGAGAGAGAATCAAACTCACTGTGCCAGTAAATCTCACACAAATATGGTTATGTTCTGGTTTACCTCACATGTTTTCTTTTTTCTTTTTTTTTTTTTTTGTTAAAGGATAAATAGTA
>VUQI01001547.1:10049-30971 GCA_015106735.1 Paratilapia polleni | reverse complement strand
TTACATACTGCATTTCTACAGTCTTTTACAGTCTTTAAATTTGTAGTTGCTGCTGGCTCTCTTCATAAGGAGGAACAAAGCAAGCCCCTTGTTTGCTTAAAAGAATCAGAATTTGTCAAGAAGACCAAATGAAGACACAGAAAGACAAAGGAAGATGGCTGAAAGGGCTTTTCAAGAGAAATGCTACTTACTGCTAATTACTAGCAGGAAATTAGGTCACGGGAAGCTACATACAAGCACCATGGTACCGTATGTCTTGATCACTCAATGGAAAGGCTTTTACTTGAACTTATCAGGCCGAAGGGCTGATGTTTTATGAAAGATGAATGTACCTCAAGTAACAGATATTCATTGCTTTACAAAGTCATCAGACACAACAATCTATCACCCCAAAGTACATATTCTTTGAATAGTTTTCTCAACATACCACTCTGTTGGACATATCTGAATGTCCTTTAGTACTGTATGCTGGTGAACTTGAGGCCAAGTCACTGTCATTGTAACTTTGCATATTTAAACTTAGATTAGATTAGACTTTACCTTCTTATTAGCCTGCTGTAGCAAGGGCTTTTAAACAGGTGGCTTTTTTACTGACTGTTGATATGCTCTTATATGGGAGCCAAATCAAATTGTGAAGACAACTTTGCCCGCGACACCACATGGATGGAAAGGATATTTTGTATAAATAGCTTGATATTTGGGAAAATACACATAATCAGTCACTTTTATCTTTTTTAGAAGACTGATATCACTCCTATTCATGACTATGAAGCTACCACTAGCTGCCGTTCAGCTTAGTGAAAGACTTTGGTACAGGCCTAAAGCTAGCCTGTCCAAAAGATACAAAATCTGACTTCCAGCTCTGCTAAAGCTCTTTGAGAGATTATATCTCACTTGTCTATTCTGTACAAAAACCAAAGTGGAAAAACAAAAAGTTGCAGTTTTGTACTATTTCTTGGCCTAAAGAGGTGATTCCCCCCTCCCCCCAGTTTTTATGCTAAGCTAATTGTCTCCTGGTTGTAGCTACTTGACAAGCAAATATGAGTGTGGTACTGATTTTTTTTTTCCAGCCTACTCTCAGCACAAAAAATTCATAAATGTTATTTCCCCAAATGTTGAGCCAAAATACATAAGTACAGTGCTCTCTTTTATAAGCGTGTCTCGTTCATATATGAGCGCATTGGCCATGTCGCAGAAAAAAACAGTGTCTGTGTTGGATTCACCTGAAGTTGTTGAAAGCAGGACCTGAAGTTTTAAATCACAGACATGCAGAAGCCACCTGACATAAACCTTCATGAGTGATTCAGTTTCTGTCCCCATGTGTACCGTGATATAGCTTACGGTTTGGACTATCTTTACTCACTTCCATCACTTTCTTAAGTTTAGTTGTTTACTTGTAACAGGTGTTTGAACCCAGAGTTAATGCTCTAAGCAAATGAAATGTAAATAATACTGATTTTCTTTTCTGATTATATTTAAAAATCAGCCCAAGAGGAGATGTAATCTTTATCCCGTGATGCACTGCTCTATGTGGTTAGTTTGCTGACAGGGCTTTTTCTCAGTGCTTTTCTTTATCGATTTGTTCCTTACAAGACTATCTTAAATGGCCAGCAGTGATGATACAGACTCTGGAAACTTACCACTTAGCTCAACAAAATTGATTGTGTAACTTTGATCTAAAAAAGTTTACTGTATCAACTCAAACACTCAGGTCTAATGAAGCTTATTATCAGATCACCAAATGTCTTAGTGCAACGCAGTATGTTGTGAACACACTGACGTCTTAATCTCTCCTGGGGCAGAATGTACAATGGACACACTGTGATTTCCCATAGCCCTTTGTGTGAGGAGCTTTTCTTTTTCCCATTATATAATGCTGTTATGGAATGCTGTGGTAGGTTCACATAGGAGTTGCAGGAAAAGCTTTGTTGTGTTATTCCCTCTACAGACTGAGTGAGCCATGTGCCTTAATACGCCACTCTTAAATCTGGACAACACAGGTCTCTAGATTATTGCAGTATCAGCAATGAACATCATACAATGACTGTGCCATTACAATTGTTTTTTCTCTCTTCTGTAAATCAGATAACATAGAATGACAAAATTGCAATAAAGTTTACATTTTCTTACTTCACTTCCTCAAGTCATTAAGTTTGCACTTATTTCATGACACAATGGAGGCCACATTCAAGTAGAGTTGCCAGGTTTTAATTATTATTGCTGCACAGTTCTTAGTTGAAATCTGAGTCCTTGAGTTTGCACGCTTTTTTCTGTCTCCACATTGGTTTGTGTTTGACGGTGCAGGCAGTGGCAATCTGCCATTATGTTTTCTCACATGCAACCCAAGGGTACTGGGGTATGCTTCAAAACCACAAATAAAACTAAACAGAAAAATCCAAATATGAAAAATGAACAAAGTAAAATTTCAGGATTCAAATGAATTGCTTTTGCTTGTTGCATCCGTGTCATCTTGCACATGCGTGATCCTGTGTGAGGGTCTGATTATTAACACTTTACCATCTTTCTTCTCCTCATGCCAGAAGGTCTGTCTATATCTGTGAGCAGATACTGACGAATAACATCTGCGCCAATTCCACATAAACCTAATAAAAGTTATTTATAGCCTTGGTGAGCATGCGGTGGGAGAGATTCTCAGCGGAATCACATTCAGCCCGGCCTCCACTGAGCTTCTCTTCCTTACCTTTCTCCCTTGCTGTCACTTGGCTGAGCTCCACCTTGGGGCCCCGGTCCCTGCTCCTTTAGTGCAGTTAGACAGGTGCAGCTGGCCGGAGACATTCAGAGTCCCTCCAAGCCAGCCACCGAGCTCACCCTCTCCGTTTACACCCACACTTTAATCACTCAGATTCATTTGGCACTTTTAAAATCTGGGTGCAGTTCTCAGCCAGATAAAATTCACAAGACATATTAGTGTGGCTCCATGGTTTGTGAAGTGATGAAGATATGGTGTTAGAGACTTGAGAAGACTCTCCTCCAGGGGACAGCAGAGGTTACAGTTAATTTCTGTGCAAAACCTTAAATGACCTTTATCTTTATATAAAGTCCCTTATTTTGAGTTACTAGCTAATTGTTTCCAGAATTCATCTTGAATATAATTTTCTCCCTAATGTGTGTGTACAATAAATCAGTTTGTTATATGTTTAATATTGACCCTTCATTATAAACAGTGAATCTCCGACTGTGAGTTCCACTTTAATGCTAATTCACAGAACAATAGTACAGACCCTGCCAGAAATCCTGCAGTCAAAGACGTCCACCCTTAAACTAACATTTATCAGGAGGTCCAATTTTTTTTTTCCTTGGTCAGTGAATCAACGTGTAACATTCAACCCAATTAGTTTGGGGCATAACTGAGCCTTATGTAAGTTGTTGAGCAGTGCAGGAAAAACAAATTGTCACGACATGAATGATCTACATACAGTAGCAGCAATTAGAACAATGTTATTCTCTGCTGTTAACAACTGCCAGTGATTACCACCAGACAAAATGGAATCATCTCTACCCCTGCATGCATGAATAGCTTATAAAACAGGATAGGCAACATTGGCTCCCCTCTTTTCTTTCAGAGTGTTGTGGAGCAAGTGGCACATGGTGACAAGCAGAGGCCACAGATCTTTCTCAAAGTCTACTTTTAGAAAGTGCAAGTCAAGGTTTTAGGTTTCAGTGTCTGCTCCTGAGTGAATGGCTTTTCCAGCTTGCCAATTAGGTGTACAATTTAAAAGCTTGTTGTCCATAAGCCAGCGGTTAAAGCTTCATGGTTTTGTTATCATTTGAGTGAAGGTCTTGTATTTTCAACAGAAAAGAAATTCCTTCTTGCATTTGCTTAAATACTAATCAGATCTTCCTTGATGCGCAGGAAGCCTTGACAGACTTTATGCTTTTGAGAAACATTTTTGAAAAAGACAAAGAAGTGGCTTTGAAAGTGATCCTTTTTTTCCTCATGAGACTGAGCAGGTTCTTGGATTGATGAGGAGCAAGGAGACCTCGGGAATGCAGTCTTGAAATGTTAGCCTGCATTCGGAAGCCCAATGCAGGGTGACATCAGCAGGAGTGTGCTATTGTGGAGGTGTGTGCATGGGAGAGAAAGAGAGAGAAAAGGATGGTACACAGGAGAAGGAAAACAGTCACATGTAATCACTTCCTGCCTGCCCTCTTTGGAAATCTGTCACCTCGTGATGCCTTTAAATGTCTTCCGTTTAATTTAAGTTAATTGCTGAATGTACCTCGAACAGCCTTAGTGGAAGGACTTATTAATACTCTCAGAGACGGAACTGGCTCCTGGGTGCCATCCACTTGAGCCCAACCACCTGTCCAGATGGCAGGCTAATGCCATCACCCAGCTTCCCTTTTATTAAGTAAACACTGAGCTAAGGAAGGAAAGATCTCATTTTCACACCAGACCAGTTTCAAGAGGCTTACAAATTGTCAGAACTAAGAAAAGCTGATAAACATAGCTGTGACCTTTTGATGCAGATGAGTGAGGGTTGCACTTAAAGTAAAATGCAAACAAGGGATAAACGATCATCATGGTGCAAAGTGCATGACCTTTGGGCTTAGGGGAGATTCTGAAATTCACCAGGCTGATGGGTGAAGAATGTGAGGCACAAACAAGACTTTGAGGTAGGACGGTTACTAAAACATGCCTTTAAGAACAGACAGATTGCAAAGATTTTTTTTTTCATTCATGGTCCCTAGAGGATGAAACACATGGACTTTTGGATATCCCTGATTATTATTATTGTTATTATTAGTATTAGTATTATTGTTATTATCTTGTGCCAACATAATGCCTTTGTTTATTGTTTTTAGTGAAAGGTCTCTAAAACTGTTGGATGGATCGCCATGTAATCTGACACAGATTACATTACATGGCTAATAAAATACTAGAATTTCACTCACCAAAACTGAAGCATAAACTTCAAAACTGAGATTCTCTGTACCACAGTAAGCTATCATTTTAGTTAGATAATCTATTAAAATGCTCCAGAAGGAGCAGAGGTTTATCAGGATTTGCTTCCTTTTGGAGCTAGCATCAAGTGGCACCTGGAGGAACTGCAGTTTTCAGGTCCGGAGATTGCCTCTTGGTGTGAATGTGAGCATGCTAACACACTAAAATAAGATAACAAACATGATACACTATAGCTGTGTACTTGTGAATGTTAGCATTTACCTCAAAGCACTGCAATGTTTTAGTGCTGTGTCATAGAAGGAAAACATTAGCATTGGTGCACACCCAGCAAGTAATCACAGTAGGATGTTGGAGGGGACACACCCTCCCTATATTCAAATGTGCTCAAAATGTCCCCCCTCAACATTTGAATATAGTAATTCAAAAATGTGTCATGCTAAAAAGTACTTTTTTTTCCACTGGAGTGGAGACAAAATATTTGATAAAAACAGGGCTAATTTTGAGAATGCTATTCAATCTAATATACTGTCAACTATCCTAGTTCTTTTTTTATTCTTTTGTCAGGTATCACGCACAAACATATTGAGCTCATGAGACATAAGATGCCATGTATATTAAGCTACTAGCTAATTTCCATCTATTTTCCCTGGGCAGGTACACAGGTAGTGAAGTTATCTATAAGGAAAATTAGCCACACATTCAGAGAGCGACCAACAATGGTGCTCACAGATGGCCTCATGACAATTAAAAAGACTAAAGTTAACACTGAAACGAATAAAAACTAAACTAAAATGAGCAAATGCATTCTGGAAACTAACACAACTTAAATAATGCTTGTTTTTGAAAACCAGTCTCTACACTACCAGCACATTTTCATGTGATTAATAAAAGAGCAAGTTTTTGTTTTTTTTGGTATTTTCAAATTAAGTAAATTTGCCTTTATTTGACTTTTTTATCAAAACTGTGGCCATTAGTTCATGCCTCCAGACAGTAATCTAATAATTCCAATATTTGTGTTTGCAGTCTTCACAGTGGCTTTAATGGTGGTGAATAAAATTCATGTGTTTCACAAGTATACAATGTAAGCAAGAAGGGGCATCTCAGAGGTGATGCAGCTATCTGACATTCACTTTATTGTTAAAACGTGGTTTGGTATCAGCTGCTTGTCTTTTAACAATTCTTTAAATTAAAGGCAAACATATACAGCTTTATCTTCAAAAACATGCAGCAGTGTAAACATGTCTATAAGATAAAAAGGTCATACAACTACAAGTCTGGGATAGCATCTGTCATGTCAAAAGAAAAGGAAGCATTTTGTTCATTTTACTTCTTAAATCAGCAACGCTTTAACTTAGAACTCCTCATTTGTGCCAATCAGCTGTTAAATAAGCATGATGTGTGAAAATAAAGAAGCTAAAAGCTGGAAAAATAAATACGATGGACTGACAACATATACATTATATAAAAAAAATGCATTCCTATACATGACTATAAACTTGCGTTTCCTAAAAATAACCAAAGAGAAGAAATTATTTCTTACTTTACTGGAGAGACCAACAACTGACTGTGAATCTTCACCTCATCCTGACTGGGAAACAACAGCTGCAACACCACTTTGTTATGACCAGCAATCTGACAGATTGCTCATTAAAGTTTACAAATTTTCTTGATGTGACAAAAGGCTACACAGGTAGTTAGAAGTTTGTAAGTTTGAACTATAGGGTCCATGATGGAGTGGACAACAGAGTTAAAGTATAGTTAATTCACTATTTTTTTTCTCCAAAAGAATTCACTGTTGGCCACATACTGTGTCAGCTTCACTCCTGACACGCACTCTGTCCTCCCGATCCTCACTTCCACAGCAAACTTAATGCTATACTACCTACTAGCTCACTGGAATCACATGGCATTGTACTGCATTTCAACTTCTAGTGTTGCACATTTACATGTTAGCAAAAGCACTCGTTTTCAGTGCCGTAGTCAGCACCCTAGGATACTAGGCCAAGTTAGCAAAACCTGAGTATGAAAACAACGAACAAAGAAACGTCTTCTGCCTTCATTGCTACATAATACAAATCATAGCAGCTAAAACTGAACAAACACACCGGCTGTGCACTATGGTCAGAAAGGCAATGGAGATCCATTGATTGTATTGAAAATAGCAACATGTTAATATTCAAAATTACACTGATACAGGGATCACTTTTGTGATCAAAGGTGAATATTTATAACAAATGCACTATTTTACTCCTGTAGGTGTTAGATTACAACCGTTGATCCTTCATCAACCAATCATCCTCTCTTTAAACTGAACCATATGAAATAATGGATAGCACACAGCATGCAATTTATTGATGATATCAAGTTTGCTGCTTTGGTCAGTTACATGTGACTCAGAAGCTGCAACTGAAAGACTAAAAGAAACTTAAAAAAAAAAGATAAAAATAACACAGAGGATAGGGACAGAAATAAAAATATTGCACCATCCTGCAACTTAAAATGCAATTCAAGTATTTGATGATGCCACTGAACAAACCTTTAGCTGAAATGTGTTAATACAGACTTTATTTCAGACTAGCGTTTTCTTCTCCCTTTCTGCCCTTTTTACATTAGTGGGTCAGTAAGGCACCAGTACGTACAGTCTTGTCAAAAAAAACAAAAAAAACCCCCAAAAAAAAACCTTTGATCTGTGCACCATCTGTACCCAGCACCACCAGAATCTCACCATGCCTAAATATACAGCACACATAAGCGTCTCTCAAACATTAATGATAATGCTTCCAAATACCTTTTAATTATCCTTATTTCTGTAACATCAATTAACATAAATATAACCCCTAATCCAACAAGTGATTCTGTACAAGCTTCTTAAATAGGTTTTTCGTAAGAGTTACGTATGTTTTTCCACCAGCAAAGATACAAATCACTTGGTAGCTTTGTTGTTGAGCTCGAAGAGACCCAGAATGTCCAGCATGGCCTGTCTGATGTTGGTTCCAAAACGATGCGAGTCCTAAAAAAAAAAAAGAAAGAAAGAAAAAAAAAAGAAAGAAGATTTCAGTAAGCCTTTTCATTAAAAATGGACAAGGAAGAATCAAAAATGGAAAATTAGTGAACTTACAGTTTCTGGACTTGAGTGTTTGCTGGAGATGTGGAAATTGATGAGGTTCTCACCAAGAATGATGTAGGAGACGCCATAACCATCATCAGCCACCTTGTGGGCACAGAAAGAAAGAGAGAAGAGTTTGATCTCATCCGGTCCACAGTAATTTACATTAATATGTCCACACTTAATTAAAGATGTACATAAAGACAAGCTTTAGTGATTATTAGTTGCAGGAAACCTGCACAAAAAGTCTGTAAAAGATAACTTACTGGACCAAAACCACCACCAGAGGACACATATTCTGGGTGTCTGACCAGATCAAACAGCTCAACCTGCTGCAGAGGAGTCTGGCTGGTGGACAGCTTCCATGGCTCAGACAGGACCTAAATGTAAAGATAACATATATGAAATTCACAGATCAAAACAAAACACTTTATTCTATTGGTTGTCCACTCTCAACTTTTTTTTTCCACTGTATGAAAAATAAAACAAAAACCTCTGCTGATTCACACTTGACATTCACATTTGTGCCACAGGGTAGTTTACAAGGGCAATTATGAAATTTTTATTTCCCACACAAAACTTGCAACAACACACTCATACCTCCTTGAGGAAGGCTGAGTCCTCTCCGAGGTATTTGGAAACCACATAGAGACAGAAAAGGTGGCGATCGATGCCCTGTCCTGTCATTGCCGCGCGGTACAAGTTTTGGTGTTTTTCTGCTGCCAGCTTGAGCAACCTGAGACGCTCTTCTCTCTGCATTGACCAGAAAGAAATAAAAGTGAAATAATTTAATGACATGATCCAAAAAGTGGAATAACAATCAGCCCAAAAAAAAAAAAAAATCAGTAGCACTGTAATTAGAGGTGTTGGGTGTAGCTGAGACTTACTGTCTCATCTCTTATCATAGAGCGAACAAAGGCACAAGTCTCCACGGTGCAGGAGCGCACAGTTTCTGTTCGACCTTCCCTGAACATACGAGTCATGGAGGCTTCGTATGTCAGGCAAAACTTCCTTTTGTCCTGTTGAGAGAGTAGATCAGAATTAAAAAGAGAAAACACAGTAGATTGTTTTAAGGTCATTACCTTTAGGGGGTTTATGTATTATTATTAATACTATTTAATTATAATGGTGTAATTAATTTAGAAATATAACCTATCTAAACTGTAATACCAACTTCCATTAACAGCAGGTGACTGATAAAGGAATTATCTCTAACTAAACACAAATTAAGTAAAATGTACTGTGTTGTGGGTCACATTATCGAATAAAATGCAAAATTAATTTTAAAAAAAGCCTTAAACTAAAGCTGAACAATGTTTTGATTAATTATTAAATAATCAACTAATGCTGGTTGACTGCCTTCAAATATATGCTGGCTGGCTAGTGGTGACTGCCCTCTGCTGGAATTTACTTTACTTTAATTTAATGCAACTGGACTGCCTCGGCTTCTGAGGAGTTGCAAAGAAATTTTTAAATATTAGATTTATTTTGTAATGTAAATTTGAAAATTTCTGCAATATATAAGCTTAAAAAAATTTATTTAGATGAGGAAAAAAGACAAAACAGTGGGATGAGGGCACTTACTCTGTAATGGGCCAGCTGTAGGGCGATCTGGATGAAGGCATCAGGACTGGTGCGGCACTTCTTAATCAGCCCCTTTCCAAAGTCAGTGAAGGGGATAATGTGACAGTCCACATCATCTGCCAGAGTTCTGGCTACTGTCAAAGAGCTCTCGATGGCCTCCTGGCACTAGAGGAATAAAGAAGATATAACTATGTTTTACTGAGATGACAAAAAATATGTATTCAAGATGCATTTTATGAAGAAAAGTCAGATTACTAAAGGTCAGCCATTATTATACTAGTAAGATGAATTATTTTAATGCCAAAAACAAATGTATGCAACTAAGCATCTTTTCAGGTAAAGAAATGCCAGCTCTGGAGTACTAAGTTTATGCTACCACCAGAGGGAAGCCAAGGTCTGTTAATATCAAATCATGGTGCACAGTAAGAGGCTTTCCAGCACTTACCTCAGCAGGGATGTTCCACTGCAGCCTTTGAGGGCCGGGCAGGTTAGGATGAGGCTTTCCAACGCAGTGACCATCCTCAGTATATCCCAGCCTAGGGTCCATGGAAAGTACATGCTGGAAGAGAGTCAAATTTTAACTCAACTGACTTAATGTTTCTGCTGTATTTAATTTTTTTCATTTAATTTCAATTTATCTTCAAATTGTTGAGCTAGCTGTATTTATTCCTTGTAATGACAGAAGACATACTGATCTTTTTTTGTAACTGGTAGTTAGGTCCATAAATATTTCAAATTTTTGTAATGTTGCCTCTATATACCATCACATACACTGATTTTAAATTAAATAATAAAGAAGTGATTGAAGTGCAGACTTTCAGCTTTAATTCAAGGGGTTTAACAAAAGCATTGCATTAACTGTTTAGGAATTACAGCCTTTTTATACACAGTCCCCCATTTTCTCAGGCTTAAGAGTAATTGGACAAAACTAATTTTAAATATAAGGATTCTTTTTAATACTTGGATGAGAATCCTTTGCAGTAAATGACTGCCCCAGGGATAGAAACCCATGGACATCACCAAATGCTGTTTCCTTCTTTGAGATGCTCTGCTAGGCCTTTACCACAGCCATCTTCAGTTGCTGCTTGTTTGTGGGTCTTTCTGCCTTCAGTTTTCCCTTCAGTAACTGAAAAACATGCTCTGTTAGGTTGAGATCTGGTGACTGACTTCGCCATTGAAGAATTTCTAATTTCTTTGCCTTGAGAAACTCTTGGGTTGCTTTTGCAGTTTGCTTTGGGTCATTATCCATTTGCACTGTAAAGCACCGTCTGATCAGTTGTAGCATTTGGATGAATCTGAGCAGAGAGTATAGCCCTGTACACTTCATCCTGCTGCTTCTATCAGCAGTCACATCATCAATAAATACTAGTGGCCCGGTTCCACTTGCAGCCATACATGCCCATGCCATAGCATTGCCTCCACCATGTTTGACAGATGATGTGGTATAATTAAGATCACAAGTTTCTCTCCTTCTCTATACTTTTCTCTTCCCATCTTTCTGGTACAAGTTAGTCTTGGTTTCATCTGTCCAAATATATACATACATACATACACACATACACATTTTTTTTTTCCCAGAACTGCACCGACTCGTTTAGATGTTTTCTGTCAAAGTCTAATCTGGCCTTCCTGTTCTTGACTATAGCAAGTAGTTTACACTTGTTGTAAACCACCTGCATTTACACTCATGAAGGCCTCTTCTGATGGTAGACTTTGACAGTGACACGCCTACCTCCTCTAAAGCAATCTTGACTTAGCTATATTGATTGTCTATGGTAGTCTTCCAGACGTTTTGGTCTTGCTGAGCTGAGCAGACTATTGGTCTGGTTATTCCTAAAGTTTTGTCTCTCTGATTATTTGATCTAAAATCCACTGGGGTAGTGTACAGAGGGAAAATTACAAATATTTATGGCTCTAGCTGTACAATATTTCTTGTGGCATTACTAGGTACTGTAAAAACTAATGACATACCTCCCACAGATGGCCAACGATTGGAGCATCTGCCCAGGAATGCTCTGCATTCAGTCCCATGGTGCCATTCTTGAAAATTATTAGATTAAAGGACTTATCAAACCACCTGAAGGATTGCAAAGTATTAATAGGTTAATTTATAAAAGGGTTAATGACACAAATTTGCTGAAAAATTAGCAATGAAAATTTATGCCCACCTGTCATAGCATTTTCCATGGAGCAAGGACTTGGCATATCTGTCCAGAGACTTGACTGGGTCATCTGCATTGTAACGCTGCTCTGTGTCATCAAGGGTAACAAAGAAGGCTGCCTTTTCTATGGCATCCAGAGACTGCTTGCTCTTTCCACGGCTGAAGTACGTTTCACGGGCCTTTGCCCAAGGGGTTCTGAAGAAGGTAAAAAACAGAAAATCTGGTAGTTTAAAATATATGTAAAAAGGTTTTCAACACAGTGCATATGGAAGCAGGATCTAAGTTACCTTTTGGTTATTTTACAGTGGTTTCAGACAAACCTCTTTGGGTATGTTACATAAGTACATGCACATTTTTCTTTATCAGTATGGGAAAAGGGTGAGCAGTCCTTGCATTTCTGTGGTCAATACCACACCCTTTACTACTCCCAAAAAACTAAAAACTCGTGTCTTGTTGCAGTGTTTGAGAAACAATATATATTACTGGCCTATTTCAGCTTGTGAAGAATATTTTTTATGAATATGTCGATAAATAAGAGAGATGCACTGATGTGGATTTTTCAGCTAGAAATAACCTCAGACGACATAGTATATTGGGTGTAGCTCTTTGATGTAAAATTTAAATCATCCTTTCTTTATTCCAAATACTGATTTCAGATTTTTAATTTCTCAAATAGATATTTGCCTGAAACTGCAATATCATTTGACTTAAGTCCTAACTGAAGTTTTTACAGAATACAAACCTCACTGATTCACCCTGTTACCACTGTAATAATTGTCCATTTATAATCAACAGTTCTTTCCTTCCTGTCATGCTAAAATTGTGTGGCCTCATCAATACTGACTCCAGCTTATTTTGCAATGCCACCCACCTATCCCCTGCAGTAAGTGCTGCTAGTCTCTCCTCTCCTGGCAAGGGCTCTGACTTGTCCGCCAAGATCCTCTCCATCTGCTGCTCGATCTCCCGTGGCAACAGCAGCCGCCCATCGTAAAACATCCACACCTTGAAGAAACGTCCCTTATGGTACACAACTATGTGTTTGCTCTCATTCATGTGTTGAAGGGTGTCTAGGAGAGAAAGAACAATGATAGGAAGAGAGACAAACACAAAAACAAGAAAGAGATAGTTGAAGGAATGCTATGGTTGTGGACCAGGAGGGTATATTTATGTTTGTACATGTATGGTAGATTTAAACAAAAAAGATCTTGCATACCACGTATTTTGTGGGTGACAGGTATGTATAATCAAAAGTGCATGTTTTTGCTGCCAAGATCTTTATGAAAAAGGGGCAGCCATTAAAAGAGAGCATGAATGTTGCATCACTTCATTTCTGGGAATGTTAGTAACCAATAATTTGCCCCAGTGGTAAAAAGATGTGATATCCACAGTTTTCTTTTAAAAGAAAAACATAACTCATCTCATTTTTGGTAGAGAACACTAAAAAAGAAACTAAGAAAACTAAAGCAGGTCAAAATGAGAGGTGCAGGAAGTGGAATGAAAAAGGACAGGATTGGGATCAAGGATGTAGTTGGGAATACAATGAACTGAGACAATGCTTGTTTGAGCAACAGTGTGAACAAAAGAGAGAAACCAATTTCAAAGCTTTATTTGCATGCCATCTTTACTGCAGTAGTGTTTTACTATAAATTCGGAAATGCTTGAGTGTTCAAACAAGCATTGTCCTTGTTACTGGCATGACAAGGAAAAAATACTTACACCAAGAACAAACCAAATAATAATATTTAGCCTACTGTGCTTCCTTAAAATAAGGACCTCCATCAATACGAGCAACTTGCATCTTTCTGCTTATAAAAATACTATGTCATATTCTAACATTTCATTTTATTAAACAACCTTTATAAAAAGCACACTACTTTTCTTATGCATTTCTATTAAATTTTTAAATGCCTTCTGTGCTCTACAAAAACACAGATAAATACTTTCTGTTGGTTAATGACACAATTTTTTATATATTTAGATTACATCAAAGCTCAAGTTTTGGCCCCGAATCTTTGAGGTTTGGGCTTTCGTACTGAATTGTTCATAATCTTGATTACAGGACTGTTATTTTATGCATTAGAGGCGCTTTACACACTGGCCATGCATTACATATGTTAGTTCTACAATGACTGAACAATGTCATCTAATCATGTTTCTGCAAAATTCCTGGTTAAGTCACTTTAAACAGGTACAGTCATGTGAAAAAAAGGCGTGAAAGTTTTCACGACTGTGCAGTCCTGTGAAAAAGTGCCCTCAGTGTGATTCAGTAGCTTGTAGAACCACCTTTAGCAGCTATAACTTGAAGTAATTATTTTCTGAATGACTTTATTAGTCTCTCACATTGTTGTGTTGAATTTTAGCCCACTCTTCCTTACAATGTTGCTTCACTTCAGTGAGTTTTGTGGGAATTTGTTTGCTCTCTTATGGCCATGCCACAGCATTTGCATCTTTTCAGCCATTCTGTTGTAGATTTGCTGGTGTACTTGGCATCATTGTCCCGTTGGAAGACCGAATTGACGCCAAGCTTTAGCTGTTGGACAGATGGCCTCACACTTGACTCCAGAATATAAGGTATACATAAGAGTTCAAGGTCGACTCAATGACTGCAAGGTGCCCAGGTCCTGTGGCTGCAAAACAAGCCCAAATCATCAGCACCACCGTGGTTGACAGTTGGTATGAGGTGTTTTGTGCTGATATGCTGTGTTTGGTTTTTGCCAAACATGGCGCTGTGCATGATGGCCAAACATCTCAACTTTGGTCTCATCTGTCCAAAGGACATTGTTCCAGAAGTCCTTTCAGATGCAATTTTGCAAACCTAAGCTGTGCTGCCATGCTCCTTTCAGAGAGAAGAGGCTTTCTCCTGGCAACCCTTCCAAACAGGCCATACTTGTTCAGTCTTTTTAATTTTTTTAAACTGTACTGTCATGAACTTTAACATCCTTAATGAGGCCTGCAGAGTCTGAGATGTAGCTCTTGCGATTTTTGCATTTTCTCTGAGCATTGTACGATCTGACCTTGGGGTGAATTTATGGGGACGTCCACTCCTGGGAAGACTGTGGCATTGCGTTAAAACACACCTGAATGCTCCAGACCAGCAAACTGCCAAAACTTCTGCTTTTATTGAGGTGGTCACGCTTGCTGATGATCAGTTAATCAAGTGCTTAGGGCTTGATTAGCAGCACCTGGTTGCTTCTTACCTTCGTAATTCCTATGGAAGAAGTAAGGGTGTACTTAGTTTTTCCACAGGACTGCGTGGAGTCCTGTGAAAACTTTTTTCACATGACTGCATATCATAAGATTTCTGCAGCCTCTTAATGGTCACTAGTATTTTATTAAATTGTATATTATAATAAATACATATTCTGTATATTTTATTTTGTCTTCTAAAACTCAAACTAGGTTTCAGTCACATGCATTTAGTCCTTAAATGTGCATAGAACAGCACACATGCATTATTAATTCATGGAGGTCAGATTTCTAACTCAAACTGATGGACCAATGTCCGGAGGAAAAGTACAGTAGGAGTAGTGTGGTAGAGGAGGCACTGCTAAAGACTCTACCTGTTTCTACACCTGGGACACGAGTCGTGTTGAACATACGCTCATATTGGGCTGAGCACATGGGAATAGTGTGTAGGAGCATGAGCTGAAAAGCAAAAGGGGAGAGTCAAACATAAAGAGATGACAAACTAATTCACTAAAATCCCTTAGAGAGCAGCAGCACACACCTACATGGACAGGAGACTGGATGAAGCGCAGTGGGAGTGATGAGGATTGGTTTGATAAGCGGTCTTAAGGAGCAGGAGGGACCTCAAAAGACTTCCAGCAAAAGAGGCACAAGCATGATCCAGAAACCAGTGGCCTACCATCTCAAATCCACCAGCAAAGCCCTGATGTAACAGTATTCTTTTAAGTGAAATTTGGATACTTTTAGAATATTTTGACATAATGCATCACATAAACTAATCTGAATATTTATATCTATTAAAGCAAATAAGACACAGGACTTTGTCAGGGCTGTGCTGCTGAGAATGAGTATAGTAATCAGGGTTTCCAAAGGCTGTTGCCACGAAAATGACTAGGGTCACAGGGTAGAGGGGTGAGAGGGCACGACGGAGATGTGCCCTCCTCTTACCTGTCTCCACACCAGGGATGCGGGAGGTGTTAAACATTCGCTCCCACTGAGCCGAACACAGAGGAACCTTGTTCGCCAGCAAGTATATCTAACGCAGCGTCCAGCACAAAACAGTAAAACAGAGACAATCGAATGTGAGTCTGTAACAGCGAGCTCATGCAGTGGTGTTTGCATAAATGCATACAGTTGGTTTTGGCAAGAGGTAAGAGTAAGCCACTTTCACAACATATTCTGGTATTGTGCAAATGCAAGAATTTGCACTTAAGCATCATGCAGGTTGGTAAAGGCAAAGGACTGACAGGGGTGCAGGAAAAAAAAAAATGGCACTACAGTGTGTCAGTTAAAATCACCAGCATTCATTAACTCTACTAAGCCTTTAGAGAATGCCTGCGATATTGCTTAGCTGGTAATTACAGGTGTATTTCAATCAGAAGAAGCAAAAAGGACAGTGCATGGTTAAATACAGTAAGCTGAGGGTGATATCGAGTATAATTAATAATTAGTGAGATTTTGGATAACAAACTTACTTCAAAGTACACAAGAAAGGGTTGTGAAAGATAAGCATCTTTTCATTGTAAACTTAAAAGACAAACACACTAAGATAACAGCTTTTAATCAGTAAATTATGAGTTAAACATTTACAGGGACATTTATATAACAGCTACATACGTTTCACACAGTCCAACAAATCATTTAAGGAGTGAAACAGAGAAACAGAGGAGCTCTATACTCACAGGTTTTATCTGAGCTCTGTCCAGTTTTCTCCTGTACAGCATGATAGCATGGATGGAATTACCTGCCCTGGCAGCCTGGATGGAGGTGGGGAACACGTACAGAAAATCCTGGAGAAATAAAGATCAGCAGTAATAAGTTGATAATCACTCTCATATCCTACAGCTTCTGGGGCAACAGAAATATAAATGCCATCATTTAACCAAGGTAGCACAAACTGTGCAATAAAAAAAAAAGTGCCATTCTTTTTGTTTTAATCGAATCTTGATTAATGCAATCAAGCGAAAAATAGATATTAACCAGAGACAACATATTGTGATCCTATGTCATTTTTGGTCAGTGTTTAAAGGGTGACAGTGAAACTGCTAGGAGAAAAATGTTGATGTATGAACAGCTTAGACTGCCTTAGTATATTCTGAACGTTATAATAACTACCGTGCTGCACTGTGCTGAGTTGACAGTTGGTAAAGAGGAATGTGTGACCATTTTTGAAAAGGTGAACTCAATATAGAGGAAGGTACGTAACTGTTTTTCAAAAAAAAAAAAAAGACAATAAACACAAGCAAATGACTATAGTGCAAGTAATGTAGGCATTGTCATTTGTTGATATTTGATAGTGACTTGATGATGATATTAACAAGGAATACATCACATTATGCATTAATTAAGAGAATGAGTTATTTAGTATCTCAGATAATGAGAAATTCTGTTTCATACATCAACCTACATGCATACACCTTGCCTATTCTTACTGTGTTGCCTTAAAAAAGAAAATCCAAAGTAAATTAAAGTGTTATCTGGACTGTACAAATCAGTCTGTATACTGATCTTTAAGAGGCAGAACTACTAGTTAAACTATGTCTACAGCTCAGATACTGTGTTGTTATTACTACAGGTGGCAGCAAGAATTAACAAAAATGCTTAACTATCACAGAGGAATGACCAGTGTGATCTAGCCATTGATTCTTTGTTGTTATTTTGGTCAAAGACTACATGCACGGAGTATAAAGAGGCTTTGTAAACAAGAGCAGGGATCCATTTATCCGCAAGACACAAACCAGAGAGTTTAGCATCGGATTTATACAATCTGCCTGACACCTGCACACCAGTGAAATTTGCAGTACCCCTACTTTCTCCCTGATACAGGCAAAAAAGGAAAGTTTAGTTTATGCAGATGCTGAGTGGTGATCAGTCATCCTGCAGAGTTCACTGGGCTGACGATCACAAATCTGACACAGATCTGGACCAGTCAACCCGTCCACAAAGTAAAGACACAATATAATTAGGTGATTGTAGCATTGTCAGCCAAGATTCTGAAGACTTCCCAAGTCCAAGTCCAAGTCCCAAGACTGTCAGACTTCAGCTGTGAGATCCTCTGAGACACTGTCATAAATATATTTATGTATATTATTACACATGGATGCATGGGGTTAATGTTGCAACACAGAAAAATATTTAGCTATTAAACACTATGCTACAAATTAGAGTATGGTTATAGCATAAAAATATAGTTACTCAAAGGCTAAATAAATGACGCTAAATATTCATTCAAACTAAAGTTAAAGGAAAACAGCTGAGTTAACTTTTAGGCAGTTCATATGTAGGAACAAACTGGAACTATATGTCCCATTAATTCAACTATAAACTTATTTAACTCTGATAAGCTTTTATTTGTGCAGTTCTTATCCCGTACACATAGTAACAATAAATAAATTAGTCTCAAATATTGTGTTTGGATTTGCAGCGAGTGCCATAAAGCTGCTCAAGTGTTCATGTTACTTATTTCACAACGCTGTAAAGGGAAAAAAAAAAAAAAGGTATGTCACAAGGTAACATAGGTTACTCTGCAGTTCTGGTGACAAATCAATTAAAGATTACACATAAAGAGTTAATAATTAAAAAGCTAATAGCCTTTGTATGTAATTCACAACTTCACAACAGTTTTTGGGGTCAAAGTGTTGATAAATGGCTCATGCTCAAAAGATAATCTATTTTAAAAACCTTTATTACTCGGGTGTCACAAAAAAAACACTACACATGCCTTTAAACAATCAGACGCAGTTGTTGTGGGGAAGCTTTTTTGCTTAATCTTTTAACAAAGGGCCAAGTCATTGTTACCAAACAGATACTGAAGTAGAGCTGCCTTACCATGGCATAATAGTTGCTGTTGACCATGATGGGTCCACGGCCTCTCAGGTAAATATACTCTTCCCACCAGTCACTGACCTGTGCCAGAAACAGAGAAGGGGGAGAACAAATGGAACGTTACGTTTTTAGATGCACTACTTTGCATGTTAAGGCTGACATAAGACCCATGACAGTGGCCAAAACTGTGACAAAATAGTGGAGATAAAAGAAAGAGAGGGGGACTCTTTCTAACTCACATAGTTGGACGCCCACCAGGACTTGAGTTTAAGGTACCACTGCAGCCTGGGTCCCAGATTCTTCTCAAAGTCTTTAGTCAAGCCCTTCATCCGTTCATACTGCTCATCATCCATCAGTGGGCGTACTGACTCCAGGTACTGTAAACACAGGAAAATTCAGAATCACAAAGAAGCAAGCAAAGGGTTCTTTTACTTTCAACAAGGAGCACAAAGGCCAGAAAAATGCAGGCATCTACACTTTTTCCCCAGACAGATAATCACAGGCAAGAAAGAGATTTTCCAGCTCTGCTTTTGGCCACAAAATCAAAAGACCAAAGAAAAGCGGACCTGAGGAAATGTGTAAATTTGTTAAAAATTGCTGCTTTTTTGATTACATGCAGTTCAATTGGGTTTTTTTTTTTTTTTTATCTTAATTGGTTTCTCAATGAAAAATTAAGAGTGCTTTTTCTAACTCTCTTCAAAATGCAAACTTTGGTGTCAGTCCAAAGTTAGCATCATTATCAGCAATCATAAATGTGGATAAAAACACCGGACAGGAAACTACCCTTTGGCAAGTGTCCTTGACAGAGGGAACAGGTAGTCGTGGCAGGGAGTTCTGGAAACTGTACAGCATCGGTTTCCGGCCAGAGAACACCTTCACTAGTATCTGGACAAGCAGAGCAGATAAGGCAGTTTGAAGTTACGCTTGTGTTTCACCTGGAAACCTGCAGAGTATGAGGCAAAGTCCAAACACATAACCAGCAGTATAAAATAAAAGGATAAGAGTAGCACTAGTATGGCATACACACAAGATTTGCATTGTAGTAATTTAATCTTTTGCTTTTCACTTTGAATTTTCAAAGCTTAATAACATTAAGCTTTAGTAATAAGCTTTATCTGCTGTATAACATTGATCTTATAAGTAAAACAAGCATACAAGACCATGACAGTGTATCAAAAGTACAGTATAAAACTTTAACCCCGTTTAATGTAGAAAACTTCATTTTACATATGAACAGTGAATCCTTTTAGCAAAAACATGGGAGTTGTAAGGTAAATAGATGCTTATTTAAATTCTTAATTCTGACACGTCTCTTCCAATTTACTCACAAGTGGTAAACAATAATGGTGCAAAAACAGCATTCTTTACTCATGGGAATAAAGGGGTACAACATTCCACCAATTAGCTGCTCTTCAGTGAACTGAACAGCAGAGCACATTGACTCACCATCCACGCACGAGTCGCCCAGGACAAGGAGCCATGACGTTCATGCATCCAGCCATGCCATGACAGCAAGGACTTAAGGACATTCCTCATAATCATTATTATGGTGACCCACAGTCCTGTGCCCACCAGAATTCCTCCAACTATCCTCTGGCTATCTGTGGACATGTATCGGCTGTGGACAGAGAACGAGACAGGAGGGAAGACAATATAACAGCAGCAAATCAACCATTTAACTGCACAGTGGACACAAAGTATGGTCAATTTTGCTTAATAGGATTTTACGAGACTTAATATGTTTTTTGTAAATGAGTATTGAAGGGAAAAGTAAGATGATATATTGTTCAAAGTCTTTACATAAACAATTAATTTTCAAGCTTGGCCAAATGAGCAATCTAAAACTACACTACAGTGCACTACAACAGCACAATGGAAACACTGGGCAATAGCTGCCACATAGCAGCTGCCAGACTTGGCCCAGACCAAAGTCAACAAAGACAGACTGAATCACAACTGATAAACGATGTATGTCATTTACTCTGATAGGATTAAAACATTTTGATTCATTTACTGTCAGCAGTAAAGTCCTAAACTGTTGTTACATAGTGTAGCCAAGGTTAATGAGGACACATTTGATCATTCAGTATGCCTTTTTTTTTTACCTGTAACTTCAAAGTTTCAAACATTTT
>VUQI01001545.1:31139-45197 GCA_015106735.1 Paratilapia polleni | reverse complement strand
TTTTTTTTTTTTTTTTTTTTTTCTTTTTTTTTTTTTTTTTTGTTACCCCCCCCCCCCCCCCCCCCATTACACTCATTATTCAAGTGTAAAGCAAAACATGTAAATGAGGTATTGATTGCACACTTTTCTAAAGACAGATGAGCTCAGCTTTGCCCTTTATCTGGTACCCACAATGTAATCCCGCTTCCACCCCTTCACAAATCTCAAAGGAGCAGTCTCTGTTTAGTTTTAAACTCTTTGGAGAGAACATTCCGCAGCCAGCGATCAATAGCCTCCCCGGCAGGGCGTGGAGGTGGTGACATCAATTACCACTTGGATCAAGTTGATAAAGTAGTGTCCTTTTGGAAATGGCATTTAGCCTTCTTGTCTTTGTGTACAGGAAATAAGGCTGTCTACATTAAAATAAGGGATCTTTGGACTGAACCTTCCTGATGTGCAACCAGACCAGATAGTTTTAACTGCATGTAATACCTGTGATACCAGTGAGCCAGTCAGTGTAACAGTTCATTTACTTTTTTACCTTCCTCTGACAGGCCATGATGATACAAAGGATTTTGATAGAAATACTGAGGTGATTCTACTGTGTCACAATTTGAAGTATAGGTAATTAATCCTTAATTTACTTCTGGAGAAGTCAAGGTTTTTTGTTATTTTAGCCATGGACCCCCTAATTGTTTTTGATAATTGGAGAAAACATAAACCCCTTAAGTAATCCCTTAATTTTAAAAGTCCTGAATTCACTAATTTTGAAAGTGTAGGTATACTCTTTTAAATTGGATTTTTAAATATAGTATCAGTACAGTTTAAGGATAAAATAATATAGGATATAGCTCTGCTTAGCATGTTAGGAATGCTAAGTCGAGCTATACCAAAGCAAAATGCTGTCATTGGGATGCTACCATGCTCACAGTGACAGTGTTAGCAAGTGGATGTTTAGCAGGTGAAAGGTTAAAACTGTTTGCCATATACACCAATCAGGTATAACGTTATGACCACTGACAGGTCAAGTGAATAACACTGATTATCTCTTCATCATGGCACCTGTTAGTGGGTGGGATATATTAGGGAGCAAGTGAACATTTTGTCCCCAAAGTAGATGTGTTGGAAGCAGGAAAGATGGGCAAGCGTAAGGATTTGAGTTTGACAAAGCCCAAATTGTGATGGCTTGACGACTGGGTCAGAGCATCTCCAAAACTGCAGCTCTTGTGGGGTGTTCCCGGTCTGCAGTGGTCGGTATCTATCAAAATTGGTCCAAGGAAGGAACAGTGGTGAACCAGTGACAGGGTCATGGGCGGCCAAGGCTCATTGATGCACGTGGAGAGCAAAGGCTGGCCTGTGTGGTCCGATCCAACAGATGAGCTACTGTAGCTCAAATTGCCGAAGAAGTTAATGCTGATTCTGATAGAAAAGTGTCAGAATACACAGTACATCGCAGTTTGTTGTATATGGTCAGCAAAAGGGGGGACCAACACAATATTAGGCAGGTGGTCATAATGTTATGCCTGATTGGTGTGTATATTAATAATACACATCAGGGAACAGTTTCTAGTCCAAAACTATTATAATGTTATTGCCCTATGGTTGTTACTTTCTCAACTAAAGATCAACACACGATTTCTTTTTGGCCATACAAGTCATGTGGCTGTCTTGTTATTGTTGCTGTTTGTTTGTTTTGTGTGAAATATCTTAATTTGGTAGCTAAATGAATGTTGTTCTCGGGGGTGAATGGTAATAACTTTGGTTGTTTTAAAATGCTCAACTTTACGAACAGTAATATGGGAAAATGGAACAAAAACAGTCTCAGTCTCCATAATTATCCCCTTTGTAACTACTAACTTATCTATTTAAATTCTGCTAGGGCCAAAAGTTATGCATTATAGTTATAGCCACATTGAGTGACATATGGGTGACGACTAGGCAGCTAACTTTCTTACAGTTGAGTCACTTGACTGGACCTCTGGACCGTGTTTGTTGTGTTTGTGCCCTGTGGAGCATTTTCTAAGGCCATTACTGTTATTTACAATAATAGCTAAACTCTGGGCTCAAGTTGTTATGAGGGAAATAATGAATGTCCTCCCATACTGCATGCAGCTTGCTAGTGTATGCTGGTGGTGATAACTTAGCACTTCACCTTCTCATTCAAATACTGGTCATATGATAAAGTAATATGGTTCCAACTTTTGGTTCCAAAAAAAAGAAAAAAAAAAAGAAGATGGTGACAGCCACAATATTAAACTTGTGTCTTCAAAACAGGACTAGTCGTTTAACTACCTCAGTGACCTCACCACTGTGATGAGTGAGTCGTCCCCCTGATCCCCAGACTCTGCTTCCTCAATGGAAGGCTTGTCAGATCCTCAAAGTACTCCTTCCACTGCCCAATTATATCCTCAGTTGAAGTGCTGCATCCCATCCTCCAGTACACAGTGTGACTAGAGCACTGCTTTCCCCTCCGGAGTTGTCTGACAGTTTGCCAGAATCGCTTTGAGGCTGACTGAACGTCTTGTTCCATGGCCTCACTGAACTCCTCCCACACCCGAATTCTTGCTTTAGCTACTACCAGAGATGCACTCTGCTTGGTCTGCCAGTACCCTGCACAGGCCAATCAAGCCTGATATGACTCCTTCTTGATCTTGTCGGCTCCCTTCACCTCTGGTGTCCACCTTTCGAATTACTGCCACGACAGGCACCAACCACCTTGCGGCTGCAGTTTCGAATGGAGACCTCAGTAATGTTCGGGGTTGCCATGTTAGTCCAGCATTCTCTCCCGCCACCTGATCCAACTCACCATCAGGTGGTGTTCAGTTGACAGCTCAGCTCCTCTCTTCACCTGAGTGTCCAAGATATGCAACTGCAGATCTGATGATATGATTACAAAATTGATCATCGACTTGTGACCTAGGGCGTCCTGGTGTCACGTGCCCTTCTGAACACCCTCATGCTTGAACATAGTGTTCGTTATGAACAAACTGATTAGCGCAGAAGTCCAATAACAGAACACCACTCAGGTTCAGATTAGGCAGGCCATTCCTCCCACCCCTTCAGGTGTCACTGTCATTGCCCATGTGAGTGTTGAAGTCCCTAAGTAGGACAGTTGAGTCCCCAGATGGGTATCCCACCCAGTGACTCCAAGAAGGCTGGGTACTGTGAACTTTCGTTCAGTACACAAGTGCAAACGGCAGTCAGGACCCATTCCCCAACCTGATGGCAGAGAGGAGCAACCCACTCATCCACTGTGGAAACATTGAGATATACAAGTATACCCACTACTGCCTACCGCCTCTCACTGAGGGCAACTCCAAATTGGAAAAGAGTCCAGCACCTCTCCACAAGACTGATTCCAGAGCCTGAGCTGTGGTTTGAGGCAAGCTCGATTATCTAGCCAGTATCTCTCCATCTCACGCGCTAGCTCAGACCTAGTTTCAATAACCGGGCATTGGACCGCCAAGGCCTTGACTGCTGCCCGATCTACATTGCAACTGATCCCTATGGCACATCTTGTGCGTGGTGGACCCACAGAAGTGAGCGTATTTAGTAATTTATATAATTCTCATCTTTCTAAAAACTCTGGTGTCAGTCTGCATTTTATGTTGCAGCTTATGATCCTGGCTGTAACAACATTCTAGCTGCTTTACCTGTACCTCTTTGTAAGCACTGTGTCTATGAGGATGCTATTGTGCTGCTTTCATGGAAGTATTGCAGGAATTGTATCCCAGACTCAAAGATGGTGTCTGCTCACTTGAGTGAAAATTGCTCACTTGGCATGTAGGTAAAAACGTTTTCTAGCTTCTGAGTCTGTTTCTGTGTTGTCTGACTCACTGCACACACCCATTAGTACCCTATTTCCCATGCTGGCCCTGGCTGCGAGTCTCTGCTTTTTTTTTTTCTGTCTTTTTAATACTGCAATAGTGCAAATGTTCACAGGAACAAATTAGCAGCAGTCGGCAGTGCTATATCCTGCTCTTTTATTACATACGCCTGCTGTGCCAAAGTAACCTACAGCCACAGGGCAAACAGTATTGCTGTAGAGTCTTAGTCTTATTTCACATATGCCCAATAATTGTTCTTGTTCAGACAGTAAATAGTTATTATAGAATTAAAATATTTTACACAAAAGTTCTCACTGGCAGAATGATGATTATAGTGAGACAGATTGGCAGACTGCACCAACACTACCTCTGAGTCTGATGATCTGAACCTGCTGAGAAGAGGCACTGCAGAGGGTGCATTAATTCAAAGGTTGAAAAGCTGCCTTAGAGGAAGGATTTCATCAGTAATGGAAGAAAGGATGCAAATCAAGACCAAGTCCAGTTGTGATGCATTGAGTGTAGCTCGACTGAAATTACCATACTGTAAAAAAGGGGGTTATTTTTCAATATGACAGCAACAAATTAAAATTTTGCCCACATCTTCATGAATACTACATGAAAAGGATGGCAAACAGTGTAGATGTGTGAAAATGTCTAGAGAAGAGCTGGTTTCCAGAAAAGACACAAAATTTTGTGAAATTCAGTGAAATTCAGCCTTCTAATAAGTCTCACACAGTAGACTGTAAACTCATCACAGGCAATAAAAATAGAGTGGATGCAACAGTAAACATGTCATCCTGCTGTGAATAATGTCTCCAGCAGTAAAGGCCAGTCAGCAACATGCATTATTACTATCTTATTAGGCCAGTAGTGATTAGGATTGTAAAGGTTTCAAATGTCACCCTTTCATTATATCGCCTCCACGGGGCCAATCACAGTTGACAGATAAACCAAAGGAAATGTACTTATCATCTGCATATCATTTAAAGGAAGCCTTGAAGGTCATGCATTCTTTCACACCTTTTAAAAAGCAAAAACTGTGAAAACATGATGCACAAATGCCAGGAAAGTCATCGTGAGCAGCCATCAGACTATAAAAGTTGAATATCAGAGTGGTAGATGTTATTGGACTGCAAGGCATAATTCCGCCCTGTATAAACAAAGGTTTACAACAAACACATCCCTGCTCTTGTACACTTTCATGCATGCATAAGCACAAGCCTTATAAAACCTCACAGTGTTTGTTCTCCTTCTAGAGATCCCATGTGAATACAATATTGGATCTTTGTCTCCACTTTAGCAGGACTGATAGCATCTCTGAGACGCTACAAAGGTCTAGCTAATCACAGCTACTGCATTATTGGAACATTTCTCACCTATCTGTGGAAAAAAAAAAAAAAAAACCTTCGTCAGCACCATCATCCTCCTTGTTCCTTTTGCCCAGGCTTTCACACTGAGATGGTTCCAAGAATGAAGATCTTTTTCTTCTTGCTTACTATATCCACTTCTGTTTGTGGAGAAAAAAGTTAGCTGTGACTGCTCTGTGCATTCACAATAAGCAGCAATAACTTGCTGGTATCTATATTAGCAGCTCAGCTTTGTGGAGGCAGGTTTATGACCATGAATCCATGTACTCCAAATAAATCCAATATTTATTGCGTTATACAGATGCTCTAAAGTGGGCATTGCGTTACAACAGTGGATCCTGTTTGATGATTTAGGTGTGATGATTAGTGGGACCAAGTTTGACTGGGTCAGTTGATAGTCATAGGGAACGTGTTACTTTGTGCCACGCTGAAGAAAAAACAGTTCTAGTTGGAGTTAGCTCATTTTACAATGTTAACTCATCTCCAGTTCCCTCATTAGGTGATGCAGTCTGCAGTGCCGGTGTGTAGGAACTCTACACCCTTTTCCACATTTTATCGCCTTGTCACGGTAAATTGCACAACTCATAACTGGTTGTACCTGGTGGGCTGGTTGGTGTCCATTTTTATTGTATAAAAACACACAGAAAATTGTATTCTTTGATTTCCAGATAACAGCACAGCAGATCACAGTCAGAACTCTAGGCATTATTGATGACACGTTCAGTGCTTTGTTTCATTAATTGTACTGACTATGCTTCCCACAGTTAAATAAGCATGACTGAGTGACATTTAAAATCCATGCACCGCTATTTAAAATGCAAAGCAAAAGCAAATCAAGTGCTCCCTAAAAAACTGCCTGACCACATGCCTGAATTAGCCAATCACAGCTGTTCCCTGCCCCATCCAGCTTGAAGTTTCCTGGACTAGTCTGGACAAGTAACACTATGTTAATCGACAGATACACAATAAAATTCAAATGTCTGGCAGCAGAAGGCGGAGAGCTTGCACTTCATCATCTGATGTTTGGAAATGCTTCGGATTTAATAATGATGTTAATCAAGAAGAGATCATATCCAAAGGGTGCTGTGTCTGCACTGCAAAACAACACAACTAACTCATGAAATGGTCAACATACTGGACAAAATATATGTTATCCCCTCATGCAATTATTTTGCCAAAGTGGCAAAACCTGTGCTATATGCAAACATCGCAGGGGAAAAAGAGAGGGATATCACAGCTGTCGAGCACTTTGCATCACATCCATCATGCAGGTGCAATAACTAGAGTGAAAGACTTTATATTATTTTTCTGCAGAGATTAATTTATAAAGATTAATTAGCACAATGTATGAATGTAGCACAGTGTAAAGGTGAAAGCAGTGCCCTGTTGATTTAATTTTATGTTAGGTTTTGGTGCAGTTTTTTTTTTAAATATATATATACTGTATATATTTGTTTGAGATGCACTGAATTTAGTTGAATAAGGAGGACCAGTTTTATTTGATCTTAGATGTGAAAGATCTGTTTACATAACAGTGCAATAAAAACATTTTTTTTGTCACAAAAATAAAAATAAAATCATGAAAAATAACCGTGATCTCAATATTAAACAGAATAATCGTGATTATCATTTTGGCCATAATCATGCAGCCCTAGTGTAGTGTATTATAAATATACACAGTTATAAAGTTGTAACCTTTTTCTTGACAGTCAAATCAAAACATAAGCAAGTTGGTGGAAACAATCTTTCTGTTCATCTAAAGAGTTCATCTACTCTTTAGATTTGTCTCAAGCTTAAGATATTTTTATTATATTGAAGCAACATAGCCTATATGTACCAAAATGTACATCCACAGCCAGTGGCAATGCATAAAATTAAGAGATAAAGATACAGTTTCAGAGATAAACTATATTGGATGAAAAATGGTTGAAAATGGAATAAATCTCATCAAGTTGTGGATAAATAGCTGAGACTTCCAGCTTCCATGTGGTGTCCTCAAAAGTTACAGTTCAGTTGCATGAAAAAAAAAAATGTAACCCACCTTTGCAAATCAAGTCAAGTGAACTGAGCTGTAACGTGACGGGCAGTTTCACTGAAGGGGTGCTTCGCTTTCAGTTTGTTGGGATTCAAACAAAAAATGTTGGGCACCACTGAGGTACAGTATAGCTTGTTATTAGATATTTAAATAGTTTGAATATATAATAATCTCTTGAAATATACAATGAAATATACACTGTCCACACTTTAAAAAGACAAAGACATTATGGAACCACACAGTGAAATTTCGCCATTATGAGTTACATAATTAGAGAATGTAACTTTACATGTTTTATGAGGACAATCAGTTATATGGAGACCACCTACTATGCAGCTCAGAGGGAATTAAGACTAGGAATACATTATGTGATAAATCAGATTAGTCAGTTCTTGTCTCTGGCAGTGCTGAGACTGATCTCTGAAATCTGCTGCTTGACATTTTCTGGAAGGAATATGATCCAATCTTTTCTCATGCCTCTTACAAACTGTGTAATGCAATGCCTTTTATATATTCTAACCCAATTTGGTTTGAATTTAATAATGAATCAGAATGAACAGAATCTGTGACCATTTACCTCACACTCTACTGTAAGTATGGGTGGATAATTCACTCTATCTCACTAAGGCTTCTGTTCCATCTTTAGCAGCTATAGATCTCCCAGTCACCCATTCTGTATAACTGCTCTGAACAAATCATCTGGCTTAGTTTTTGTGTGCTGCATCCCTCTTCATACACTGTAGTCAGGCTCAGTTAAAAAAAAAAAAAAAAAATTATTTTCAAAAGTAAATTTGGAAGAAATTACTTTTTTCTGCTTTCATTGTAATGTTATAATGCTCTTGTACAATAGCTCTGGCTAACTGAAATACTGTATAATCTTGGGCCAGGTTGCATTTGGGTCACGCTTCCATCTCAAATTTGGAATGAGCCATACTCAAGGAGGAATGAGTCACAAAGATAAGGCTACGTGCTTGGTTCTGGACTAATTTTTATATGCCAATGCAGACCTCTACTCTGCAGCTTTCATTTGTCCTTTCACCCCTAAAGGGGACTTGTTATGCTCATTTTCACCTCCATATTTTTTTTCTTGGACTCTTCAGGAATAGCTTTGCATGTTTCACAATTGAAAAATAACCTATAATCATCTTATATGGGTCTTGGAGCATCCCCTCAGTTAATTTTCTATCTGAAACAAGCTGTTTTAGCTCCCTTCCATTTAAGCCAGATTTCTATTGATGGGCTGCCCCTCACAAACAAAAGGACAACAGGTAGGAGGGGCTTCTGTGCTCACAGCCATTGTGGTGTCCCTGAGATGACCAAACTAAGGATGTCTGCTTTCACTGATATCACATAAAGCTAAACGAAGAAAAATGAAATCGAGTGTTAAGCCTGAAGCCTGAGTGTTTACCTCTTGCATGCTTGCTAACCTCATTCTTTAAAAATTTGGTCATGTTTATGATGAACATCCATCATTGCAACACTATATCTACGACAGGAAAAAAAAGGGGTTTATTAGGTTGTAAAGTTATAAGTTAGGAGATTTTCAGGCAAAGAACAAAACTGATACTTGCTGACCAATATTACTAAACAAAGATCTAGCACACCCAGTGCCTCACAGCTCTTTGCAATTAAAATGGTATCTTTAACTTTTCCAGCAAGAGTTCTAGCAACAGTTTGGAACAAACAGAAGACAAAAATGTGTACTTGTGGCACTGAGTAATGTCATGTTAAGTAAGAAGTTGGTCTTTTCAGCCTCTACAGAGTTAACCTTAGTGATTGTATTATTACTTGTATTAGTCCGACTTCAGATCACTAACTAACTAATTAAGTGGTAAATCACATGCACTGCTTGTTTTTGGCTTTTTATAAAAAGCTACTTTCGGCTGCTCCCTTATTCACAAGGGTTCACCACAGCAGGTAGCTCGCAGAATCAAACCAGGGATCTTCTGCTTGTTTGAGCCTCTTGCTTTATGGAAGTAAAATAAAAAGGACAATCTTTTCTCCTTCACTACAATGAAAATACCCAGAAATGGAGGGAAAGAAATAATGTAAGTGCCCAAAAAGTCAGCAACAATGGCATGAAAGTGATGAAAGTGATGAAAGTGACAGCGAACTTCGAAAAACACTGGAAATTTAAGAAAAGAAATGATTTGTGACTGGAAACTGATCTAGCGAATGAATCATTACAAAAATGAAACTGGTAAAAGTCACTGAATTTTCCACTCCACTGAAGAGATAAAAATAAATCTGATGTGTGTGGAGAAATGACAATATTGTAATTACACTTTCCATTTGACTGTTTTCCTCTTGTTTCAGGTGTGACTGGTGTGCTTATTAATCAAGTCATCTCATCACACCATCTTCCTCTGCGATAGTTCGATGGCACTTGACTGGTGAATCAGTCCCACCACTGCATTAGATGTAAATACACATTAGGTTGCACTTTCTTTTTCTTATTTTTATTTTTTTATCTGGTTACAATTTGTGCTACATTTGTTACATTTTTCTGTGTCATTAGGCATATTTTATGATAATCTCCAGAGTTTCAAGACAAATATTAAGGTTGTAATTTGAAGAAGAGTTCTGCAGGAAAGGAAATAACCACCAACCACCACTTTTTAAAAATTGTTTTTGGTTGCAGGGTTTGAACCTGCAGTGGAGGAAAGGTCTTGCCTACTTTTCCATGCTACAACAGTATGAACATTACTCTGAGCATTTCAGCTGGAGGAAGACGAAAGCTTCTCCCCTCTCAGACTGAAGCTCTCAAAGTAATTGCAGCACTAAGGACAGTGACAGGAGACTCCTGTAATGCATTTCTGCTTTGTGTTTTCACCCTGCTTTCAAAAGTGCGTGGCTGCTTCCATTTCTCCAACTCCTCTACAGAACAGCGGATCAACGACACAGCACCAGATGTTGTGCCAAAGCCTTGAAAATGTGTTTGAGGTACAAATCAGTCCTCATCAGTAGCTACAGAGTCTCATTTTCTTATTAAAAAAAAAAGGTGTCTATAATAGGTTTCTGTCTTTAGTGATTCTCTGCCTTCTCATCATTTACCTCAGACATTTCTTTTCCTTTTTCTTTTTCTTTTTTAAATTTTCACAGGTTTGGAGCAGTGCTTGAAGGTGTTTTGTCTGCTTCTAACTGTAATGATGTAAAGGTTCACCTTCTTTTTTCTGTTTTATTGCTTTCATTAACTGGTCTGGCTTTTATACATAAACACAACAATTGGCTTATTAATAAACATAAGTTAACAATGACTCATCCACCATGTTTCCACACATGCAGACACAGTGCACATACTACTCATTATACAGTTCTGTTTAACATATTGCAATAATGACGACACAGTGCTCTGCTGTAAACAGACACGTCCCTCCACAACAGTTTCATCATCAGCTATTGCTTTGGGCTAATTCCTCTGTCATTATCATCATTATCCTAAGGTTATCTATCAGATGATTTGCATTCATAAGGAGTCAGAGTGACATAAAATGCAGCTATTGCTGCATATTGACTTAATGAGCATAGAGGCAATCACAAAATGCAAATACTTGTTATCCTAATCACCTATGTAGGGCATGCCATATTAAGAAAAGACATAAAAGCATTAAAAATGATATTTTTAATGCTAAAATATAATTATTCTTGTTATCCATGAATTTTCGAATTCACTGTTTTACAAAAAAGCTGAAAAAATAGTAAATCACGTTATTATTTTTTGATTAAGACGTCAAATTACAATTCTTTAGAGAAAAATTAGTTTCAGTGGTTGAATGTTATGCTATTGCTTGCAGTTTTTATTATTTCACCAGAGCAATTCGGACATTCATCTATAAAACCTTTAGGTTTGGATTCCAGATCAGTTTGTATGACTTCAGAAAACTGCATTCCTGCTCTGCCTATGAGCTTCTGAGCCAAGAAGTCAAACCATGCACACAAGAATCAGAACGAGTCTCATGGAGTGCAAAAAGAGGAGCTAGATGTAGGAAATGGGAACAAAACAGTGAAATCAAAGCAAGACTTTATCCTGGCTGATACCAAAAGTCTAAAGTTTGAAGTAAAAGAGAAATCCAAAAACAGAAAGAAACAGGGAATAAATCTGAAAAACAACGGAACAAAAAGAAAACATAGACATATGACTAACAGGTGGGAATGAGGTAAACTGAAAGCAATCAGTACAGGTAAAGGAATCAGACAAGCAGGAAGTAAAACCCAAAACAGCTGAATTTTACTGATACGCTTCTACAACTTTCTTTTCACAGCAGATGGATCTGCATGTTTGATTTGGGACAGATTTTTACACTGGATGTCCTTCCTGACACAACCCTCCCATTTATCCGGATCTGGAATCAGTAGTAGGAGTACACTAGCTAGGCTGGATTTGTGTCTTTTGCATGTAAGGCAAACATTTATTAACCACTACATCATTGAGCCACAGATACATGTGTACAGCTATTAGTAAAATTAAGTCATACAGTTAGGTAATGTAAAAGTTAAACACCCACACCACCAGTAATTTATTGCAGCTCAATCTCAAGTTAATTATGCAGGTAACAGTAGAAATAGCAAAGTGACTTGAGACAAATGGCCCCCCTGTCAAAGCTGGCTGCCTGTCCAGTTCATATGCTTTGGCATTGACCCTGCATGGCTAACACTAAACAAGATGACAGAGAAAAGGGAACACAGGAGGGCAAAAGGATTAGACTGAGAAACCCTGGAAATACTAAGGACACTCGAAACACAAGAAGGGATAACAATAAAATCAAAGCAGGAACTAACATCAGCATTACAAAGACCAAAACTCATCACTAGAACAACAAAGAAATCCAAACAGGAACCAAAATTCAACATTAAATATCACAAGAGCCAAAACTCACAATATACTAGAATATTAAAGAAATCAAAACGGGAATCCAAAAATTCAACAAACAAAAAAAATCAAAACTTCAAACACTAGAGTAGCAAAAAAACACCCAACAGAAACCAGACCTCAAGCTTATTAACCAAGACTCCAACTCAAAACTCTGGGACCATGACAAAGAGAGTGAGGAATGTCATAGTGTGTGACAAATTCAGCGTACAACACAGTTGTTAATGTTACTGACATTTATTGTATGTTTAACCTATAAAATCTATAAAAAGTTATTATATTACGTGAATTTTGTAACTACAAGTGGTGCCCTAGGGATATGCAAAAATGAGGTCCTGCGTTGTTGTCAGAGATGACAGCATTTCTGCTGACTCCAAAGGCTACTAATGCAAATGTGTCATGGTTGCAGGCTAATACAAAGAAGAAAAGGCAAACTGCAAGAAGACTTAGATGAACTAGGAAAACATGTTGAATGGATAAAGCAAAGAAGCTTATGTTCCCTAAAGAAAGAGAAAACCTCACTGGTGCACCAAATGAAGAAAAACACATCACAACAAAAATAAAAATAAACAAACAAATAAATAAATAAATAAAAATTAAAAACAAACCTTTAAATTTGAAGATTTGCACATCAAATGCCTGAGGCAGTAAAGTCTATCACATGAAGCAGGTGAGAACAACTGTGTGACCTCACTTGCTTTCACACAGTTCCAGATATCAGCTTTTAGGAGCAGTAATACGGCATATTATATTTCAAAACCAATGAAAGAGGAGGCGAGGGAGACAGCATTGCAACTTTACAGGCTTCAAAATATTCAAAGGAGGCTTTGCAAATGTTTTGAGGTAGGAAACACAGTGTCTATTAGATCACAAAATGCTTTTTTCCTGCATAGTCTAGTGACAAGTTGGTAAGGGCACATATCACTCTGTACAGGGTGAATTCTTGGCTGGCAGATTCTATGTCATTCTCCCGCTCTCTTTCACAGCTATCTAATGAAGTCACATATGCACAAAAACTAATCTTCAAAAAATGCATTTAGTTAAAGGGGAAAATGTTGCATAAAAATCTTTAAGAATTACATATGTTTTAGTGATTTAACGCTTATTTTAGTGAGTCTGAACTGAGGTGCTGAGGAAGCTCAGCTCACCGAAGCTAATCCTGCTGTTGATGAATTTCAGTTAAGACAGTCTTACAGAGGATTTTTTTTTAACTGAAGAACTTGGACACAGTTTAGTCAGTGAAGTATCCACCTGAAGCTTCATTACTTTAGATGGAACCTTAAAGAATCATTGATTTACTCATGCGGCAGGCTGACACTGACCTCAAGCCTCTGATCACTGACTGAGATCAGCAGTGCTCATCATTTATCCCATGGCATACTGCTTGCACTGCACTGCGCTGCATTTTTTCCCCTGGCATTTTCCTTTAGGCACATTACTGCTTTTCTGCTATTCTACAGTGGAGAGTCAAGACAAAGGATTTTGTACTCCACAAAATTTGCAGCCTGCTTTTCATGACATCCAGTGACTGTTGAAGCACGAAGCTGGTAGTACTGGTACTCCTTACAGTCATTACAGCCCCCCAAAATCCAACAACGCACTGGTCCTTAATTTCCAAAGCTTGATATACTGTATCTAAGACCTCTGTGCCATGGAGCTTCATCTGAAGATATTTGTGGTTATTTTCCCTATGCTTCAATCCTCTAAAGGGAACCACTCCAAGCAGTTCTCATCTAGCACCTGTATTAAGCCTGCTGGCCTTGCAGGAACCTAAAACTGTCTTCTGATAAAGTCTTAGAAACTGACATCATGAAGCCTCAGAACCTAAATCCTGTTACAGCTGCTGAGTGGTCTGGTTTTAAGTTCCATTTGGAGCTTGCCACTTCCAAGCAGCTGAAAAGATTCAGATGGGATAAGCCTCTTTTTTTTTTCTCTTTCCCCGTATCTCTTGTTTCTTGCTAATTTAGGAGGTAACATCCA
>VUQI01001545.1:15862-30907 GCA_015106735.1 Paratilapia polleni | reverse complement strand
ATTTGTTTTTTCCACCATGCCTGTGGCAGTCATGACAGGAGGCATTATTGTTTTCAGTTTATATGTCCCTCTTTATGGAAGATAAACATAATTGTCCCATTGTCTGTGAACGTGACATCTCTTCAACTGCTTAAGGAATTGTGCACCTGGACTTAAGATTGTCAATGGCCAGTGTGACCTCTAAAACACGCTTTTGGGAATAACTCAAGAATTCATACACTAATTGACATTTTATACAAACTCCAAATACATACTTTGTCTGGGCCTGCTGTGTATTTTCCCCCATTTGTCCCTCTGTGTTGTCTTGCAGGACCCTGGTGGGTGGAGGTAACCAATGCCACTGGGAGCGCCTGGCCAGTCTCCCTGAAACATTTAAGAGCTGACTGTTTCAGTCTTTGCCCTCTCTCTACCAATCACCCGGCACCATTTTACTTGTTTGGTTGGCTTGCTGGCATTCTGATAACACTAGTAGTGGTGGACAAGCAGAGGAAGAAGGCCGTAGTGATAGATGTAGCAATCCCGAGTGATGGCAACATCAGAAAGAAGGAACACGAGAAGCTCGAGAAATACCAAGGGCTGAGAGAAGAGCTAGAAAAGATGTGGAAGGTGAAGACAACAGTGGTCCTAGGAACAGCTAAGATACTGCGCAGGACCCTCAAGCTCCCAGGCCTCTGGTGAGAGGACCCGAGCTTGAAGGATGAAGAAGACCGCCCTCAGGACGAGTGGGAATTTTTATTTTTTTTTTTATATATATACCATAATATTTTAAGGCAAATCAGAGATGGTTGTTCTAAAAATTTGATGATTTGAAATGGAATGACCTAGTACACACACAAGCTCATTTTATAGTAGGGACCAGTGTTAAGTGTAATCCAAAAGTAATACATTATTTTAATCAGATTACATTAATCTGTAATGCAGTGATCAGACACGTTATTACAGCATTTTTCTATTTTTCTGCTTGCAGTGCACACCCATTGAATAACACTTTATAATAACCATCACTAATAAATGTGAAATTAATATTTAATTCAGCTGCTCTCAACAGTTATTTTACTATTTGGAAATATCAAAATTCCAATCAATAATGCTTACTAATTGGTTAATAATTGGCTTGTAAACCATGATTGAACATTATCTGGATGGTTAATGTAAATTTTCAACTGATGTTTAGAAAACTATATGTAATAATAAATACTGTGCAGTGCATCCAAACATTTTTGGATGGAGTTAAAACTCTGATTTATGTTTTAAAGAAGTATAAGTATGAAGGTAGGGGTGGTGGTGGCATAAATCAAAGGTTGCGCCCTTTTTCTCTCCTTTCACTCACTTTGTGTTATTTTTGCTGCTTATAGAGTGTTAGTTTAAAACTACACTTGCTGTTATTAACAAGAACCACTGGTCCTACCAAATAAACTATGACCTCAATCCTTTGAATGAACTCTAAAATTCAGCTGTAAAATAATGAAATAAACATGAAATGTCATAGGGCTCTGCTGTAAGCTGCTTGAGAGTCCGGGCTTATACTGAAGCTACTGGTGCCATCAGCTTAAAGAAGTATCCTAAATGAGAACTGCAGTTAGCTGAGCCTAACTGTCTAATATCTGGTTGTGTGTTATCAGTCTGTGGGTCCTGTTAGCTCAACATTTGAGCCTCACACTTGTCTGCCCCTCCCCTCACAGTTGTGTACTTTGTTGTGCATATGTGCTGTGTAGCTGTGATCGCATTCTGTGCTCAATGAAAGAGCACCTTAAGTTGCAGACATGCTGTCTGCTGTGAGTGTGTCTGTGTGGGCGTGTGCCTTTAGAATCTCTAAGATTCACGTCAGTGGAAGCTCTTCACCTACACACACATATTGTGTGTATGAATGCATAGACACAAACACACAAAATGCTAGAAATAGCTGCTCTATATTTGAATGAATACAGTCAGCGTCAATGTCTAATCAATGTTCCAGCTTTTCTGTCAGCTGCCGGCTGAAAAACAAAACAATGTACTGAATGGATGGATCGAACAGTCAGAAACATGCAGTTTATACTGAATTTAAACCAACAGCAGCCATTACAATGAGAATGAATGCATTTATGGGTGGTGCAGTAAATATTCTCAAAGTTGTTACATATATACTTCCAATGGTGGGTGCGCACATTAAAAGTGGCCACAGTTTCAAATAATGAGGTCAGTACAAGTAATCCCTGTGAGGCAACAGATCGGGGTTCAGACTGCTCTAAAATCTGTGTTTCGGACAGTTTTTTCTACTCTTGGATCTGTATGATGTCAGTGACAGTGGTCCTTATATGGTCATGTCAGGCACACAGCTCTGGCTGTGAGCACAAAAGCATAATCCTCTGACTGCTCCCTTCACATGCTCATCATCGGTCTTAACTTGTAAAAATGTCCTTTGAATACATCCGAGCACTCATCAAAGAATGCTGCAACATGAGACACTCATCAAACGAGATGAAATACGATGAAGATGTGAACCCATTTCCCACATTGATTTGCCTTATTACATTACAGAGGAGGAGATGACAATTAAAAGAGACTTAACCTTTGAGATAATGAAAATGAAGACCCCCCCCCCCAAATAAACGAGGGTCAGCAGGAGGAAAACATCCTTTGGCCAGACAGCTTTCATAGTAACACTGGCCTTGTTTTGGATCCTGCTTCCATTTCAAACACAATATTGTGATTCCTATCGTCGCTTTGCACGTAATCTTATAACCTGGTTAAACAGCAAGCTCATCTTGTCTGCTCTCATTTCCTTTACTCTTTGTTTTTCTGTCTGCATTATTCTGGACTTTCGGTGTGTTTACCATCTGTGCAGCTTAGCGCTACAGATAGAGTTATTCCAAAGTCAAGTCAGCAACTGCTCAAGCTAAGTTTGTATTTATCTGTTAGCACACAGATTTGGTTTCACATTGCTTATGTGGACTGTGTCACAGTGCAAAATGTTTCTGTTTGGAGCATGAAAATTCATGCGCAGAAACTGTAACCAAAAGGCCCATTTACACCTGGCACTGGCTTCTAATGCCTGTACAGACTTTTATCAAAGACGTTGATTAGATCTAAAGACCTTCAGATAGCGGCCGTGTAGGATAACCCTCTCATACCTTCATTACTCAAATACTCCACATATTGATATGTGCAACAGCCATACACCCCTTTCAACTCAGCTCATTAACTTGATTAACCGCTGTCATAAATTAGAATGACACCAGTTACCACTAAATGTACACTGTGGATAAAAAGTGGCTTCTGAGAAAACTGACAGTGTGTCAGCCTCTTTCTGAAATTCTAAAATGCACCTCTTTTCATTCATGGCTAATGTTGGAAAAGAAGGCATGACAAATAAGTTATATTTAGCCAAATGCAATTGCACTGTAATGATATGTGGTCGGGTGAAGTGCAGAGGCAGGAAGGACAAAGAAAGAACTGTTGGTACTCATGAATTCAGGTGTATAATATTGATGTTCCAATGTCTACGACCCCTTAAGAAGATAGAATTCATGTCATGATATACTTTTAGACAGTAAGGTCTGTTGGCAAGGCAAAAGCCTACACACATAGCCTTTGTGACTGCGCTTTAGCTATTGTGGCACTCCCCAAAATACACATTGTGGCTATGGGCTGAAGTAATACTATGTATAGACCACAAAAATAATAACTGGTTATCTTAGGCTGCTCCTACAAGCCTGTAATGTCCATCTCACCAGTGCATACACATTTTTGTGAAAGCAGTGGATGTAGCTGCTAAGAGAGTATACTGTGATGTTATTTTTGTGGGACAACCTACAACTTGTGCAACTGTATTTGCCACAGTTGTTCAAGAATGTGGCTTCCGGTTCTGAAAAGTAAAGCCAATGCAGAAGTGGCCGAAACTTGAATTCTTTTTAATGACCGCCAGGGGGAGACTGTGCTTGTTACAAAGACACTCATTAAACACTTTTCTGATGTGTTTATGGGCTCAGTCACTAGTTTCAAGTCATATTTAATACAACATTACGTTAGAGTCAGAAAGAAGGGTAAAACAGGTTGTGTTCATTGGCTAACGGCTTATGATCAACAAGCTGTTAGCCAATGAGTGTGCAAGGTCCCTCGGTCTCATAGTGAGATCCACCTCATGCTTGTGACATCTACTTTTAAAAACTTAAGCTCAAGGCTTCAAGCCAGGACTTCACAAACCACTGATGACGGTGCATAGTTGTGGCGGATGTGTGACATGCTAGCTTTACCTGGTGTAGTATGAACTAAAACTCATTTGTGTTTATTTTTCAGAACTGTTTGATGGCTGTTGTAGTCTTTGGCTTTGCATGTTTCTACTGCTTATACGGTAGCATCTAATCTCACTGGTCCACACACATTTTATTGGTTTGGTATTAGCGAAGAAATATGATATTCTTCTTTTTTATTGTTTAATGGTGTTTGCCAAACAGCTTCTAAGTGTATTACTGCCACCTTCTGGCAGTCAAGGCACTTTATATCCTACCAGATGCCAGTAAAAAGAAGGGAAAATATATATTATAAGATAAGAAAGAGTTGCATAAACTGTTTGAAATTTTTTAGAATTTAAAGACTATTTGATTATTCAAAAAACATGACTACGTCCTGATTGGCTGACACCCAGTCAAAGCCTCCATTAGTGACTACAACTTTTTATATACTCTCATATTCACGGCCACATGCACACACATAAATGAAGTCTTACCCGCTGTGTTTAGCTTACTATCTTGAGAGGCGTTAGCCGACGTTCCAACAGGGGGTGGGACAGGAATTAGAAAATTGCTCTCGCAGCTCCCATGATGCCTCTTAGGGGGTGGGGAAGATGGCAAAACAGGGGAAGTCATTAATGGGGAAGCCATCATTGTCGCCCTTGCAGCAGCAGCTTCGGTGCCGTCTGTGACCGTAAGTGATCGTCGGACAGCCACGTGTGGGTAGGGCGCCCTGGTCGGGCATACTGTTCCTGTCAGGGTAAAGTTTGGCACATTGGTCGCCATACCGGTGGGGTATGTTCCTGCCATTACCATGGGAACAGACAGATGTGAACAGTCAGACATTGCGCGTCTCACCGCAGCCCGCTGTGGCGGCTCACTACTATGGTTTGTTTTTGTTTCTCTGTTAAATGTCTCACATGATCCCATTCTGCCATCCTCAGGGTGATTTAAATCCTGGCACATCCTGGGACTTACAGCCTCACGCTCTTTTTCCACTCTATTTAGTGACCGCGCAGTCCTCTTTTCAGTATGGCTTAAGTGTTCTCTTTCTAACCCACTGTCTCCAACACCTGTAGTAGTTTTGCTGGCTGTGGATGCAGGTGGGTCTGCTGTATGTGCTGCAATGCAACCCAATTTTCTCCCGGTTAAGTCGGTAGAAGGAACAGCAGTCGCACTAGGTTGCGTGGGAAAACTTTGCTTTTCCAAATGTGGCTTGAGGATTTGATTTCCAGTTATACTTGCAGCAGAATCTTCTTTGTGATTTCCGAGGAAGCTCCCAGATGATTTCTTTTCATCATCTTCATTTCCAAGACTTAAGTTGGTACTTCCAGTGAATGAAGGATTCAGTGTGCTTCTCTCCCCTAGGCTGAAGGTTTGCTTTGGAGGAGAAAGTGAGCCCTGGCCTTGGACAGCCAAAACATCTTTGTTGCCCGTATTTTTTGGTTGCAGATTACTTTGTCCAATATTGGAGTTGGATTTAGGTTTAGGATCTAGTGCAGAATTCAGAAAGGATGTCCCAGGTGGGATAGAAGGTGAGGGGGATAAAGAGGATGGGGAGGAGTAGGAAGACAGAGGGCTGTTGGGACTTTGTCCTGCACTTCCTAATGACACCCCTGCCTCTCCCACCCTAAGTCCGCCCTCCCTCAATCTCCCCCTTTTGGACCCCTCATCCTCTATCTTCGGTGCTGGCATATTGAAGCTCTGGGCACCTGGCGCCTCCGCTGTCGTTCTAGACATACCCTCGATCCTCTCTTGCCCTAATTTCACCTGATCTTCCATCAAAGTTATTCTGGACCCTGCCTGGGCTGCAGCGGCAACCTGCCCCCCCAATGCCATCTGGCCTTGGCAGTACCAGTCACTGTGCCGTGCAGAGGCTGGACTGGAGGGCGACAGCGGAGAGGAGGCCAGGACCGCAGGGATGTTGGCACCAGAGAGAGTGCTGGAAGGTTTGTGTTGCTGTTGCTGTTGATGCTGCTGCTGCTGCCCACTGGATGGTTGTCCAAACCCGCTGCTGCCACTAATAATGCCAGGCTGCTGCCAGGACGAGCCAGACAGGAAGGACATTCTCCCACACTGTTGTCAGTCCTCTTGTATTGGTCTTTTTCTGGCTTTGTCTCTTGTCTTTGATTCTCTGCTGTTAACTCTTGTCCTTTTTGTAGTTTTTTTCTTCTTTGACAGTTTTTTCCACCTATCTGTTGCTCTTTTCTGTCTCCAGTAAGTATCGTTTTACTCTTGTCCAAGAGGCAGATATGTCCTCAGTATCCAAAGTGTTATGAGATTGGAAAGTAGAGGAAGCAATGCATCCTTTCTTTTTTAAAGTGCTGCCTCCCAGTTTGTGTGTTGTTGTGTTTAAAGTGAAGGTGTGTATGCAAAGTGCATGTGCGTATAGGTGAGGCAAAAGAAGTATGTGTGAGTGAGTGTGTGTATGTGTCTAGTCGTCTCAGCTTCTCTCTGAGCACTGCACGGATCAGCTGTGGGGCTAAATTGCACCTTGCTCTCTCTCTCTCTCTCTCTCTGTCTTTATCTCTGTTCTCTCTCTCTCTGACATCACACAGTCACATGACAGCCAGGAATATTCGCTCATTCGCTGAAGCAAAATTTCAGCATCCAGCCCCTAGCGACAAACACGCACAGGCATACACACATGAAGACATAAGATAGCGTACACACGTGCAATGGCAAACATGCATACACACACACACACACACGCAACAGATCAATGGCTGCCACAGTTACTCAGCTGCCAGATGACAGTCAGTGTTCACATGTTGATACGTGGTGAGAGACATGCTGAAGACTGTAATCATCCTGGTGAGACTTCTCTCCTTCTTATATGTGGCCAGTCAGGATAAAATGTACCAGTGACAGCATCAAATGCCACACGAAGGAATTGCATCTGATCCTTGTGCCCTTGTCTTGATTACTTTGTGCCTTCAGTGAAATTATTTTATTCTTTTCACATTTTCCCTTTGCAAAGATTTTACCCACTTAACATGATTAGCTGAATCAAATGGTTTGATTACACTTATTACTTTAATTAAGGTTCACTTAGCGTATACATAGGCCAGCTATAATTTCTATTTTAACAATGTGACAGATGACAATGTGGAAACAATGTGAAAGATGTCACTAAACAACCTCTGAATCCTCAAGTATACTCAACTCTCACTCTCGGGACTTCAGAGATGCACTTGTGAGATAGTCCAGAATGAATGGGGCCCCGTGGAGCTGCAGCCCAAAAATGTGAATTTCTTGGGGAAAACATTTTATGACAAGAGTGTGACACAATAGATCTAGATCCATTTTTAGATTTTTTTTTTTTTTAATGGATTTCAGTAAAATACCTTTCTGTAAATACTAGGGATGTCACATCATCCCCTTCAACCACCACAACCAGCTACTTCTTATACATCTAGTTGTCATTTGCAAACAGGTGCTATCAAAGGAAGCTTGTTCTGTCGTAAATCCTTAACAGATGTATCAGCATGCATTAGCTAGGGTTTTATGGGCAAAATGGGCTTCTTTGTTAAAAAAACAAAACAAAACAAAACAAGGACATAAGTACTGTAGTATTTAAATTCTGACATATCATTAATAGTATATTTGCAAAAATTACAACAGAATATGGACTTATTTTCAGGTGTAAATACTTATTTTAGCTGTTTAGCTCCACTCACTTCTTTTCATGAAGGTCTCGCAAGTGACCCCCTCACAATAAATAAATAAATACATAAATAAATAAATTAATTAATTACTAATTGATTAATAGACACATTATATACAACCTACTCAACACCAAAAAGTTACTGGCACTTAGTTGGTGCTGACGATGAAGCTCTTAAACTAAACTAAAATAATGTGCGTCAGAGTAAAGCTTACTCTGCTGAAAAGCTGAAAATGCATGCAAGGCATTAATAACAAATATTGGACAAGGAACTAATTGGCTAAAACTTTTTGGGATGTATATGCAGATTTTTTTTTAAGATTCATGTTTACCTCCATTTTTCGACTTGTTATTATTATTATTATTATTATTATATCTCACATATAAGAATATTAATCCTTTAGCTGAACGAACATTTTGCTCAGTGATCAAATTCTTTACTTATGAAACAGTGCACACTACTGCAGAATATGAATAGTTTAGGTGACTGTGCACATGTGGCACATGTATAGCTAACACAAGCTACATCACCTGAGGGAAAAGTGCCAGAGTCAAGAACATGTCCCACATTTAGCTAAAGATATTTGTCTCTGGAGACCAGATCAGGAATAAGTTCCACTGAACATGTTTGTACTATATTCTTTAGGGACGCAAAAAGGACTGGTAAAAAGATCTCTATGTTTCTCTCTTTTTGATACATGTATGCAGTGTTTTACTCAATGTAAAAAAAGTGGCAGTATTTACTGAGCTAATTTTTATTAACAAAAATAAACAAGCACCAGAGACAGAAACTAAAATGAGACTTAAACTAAAGAAAAGGGGACATGAAAATTTGATCTATGACCAAATGTCAATAAACACTAAATGATAAAATGGATGAATGAATATCTCATTATGTAATAGCTACCATTTTAAAGGCCATTTATATTTAAAGTGCAGACGAGTGTATAAGATTGTGTGAGATGGATCCTTTAATGCAGCATGGTCTTGGTCAAGCCAACACTGGCTGTCTTTTGTGTGCATTGCTCTTACACATGGTCTGTGATGGTATTAAGTGTCATCTGGAGTGACTCATTAGATTTTATTTGCCTGTACAATATTGAAAGCATAAGGTAACAGTGCCCTTATGATAATGACGCCCTCAACACAACACAAATTAAATTAAGCTGAAGTCCAAACACTTTCCAAGGCCAGTCAGTAAAAATATATATACAGCACTATGGAACAACAGTACGGTGAGCTGATGTAGGCTTGGAAAAAGGATTTTAAAGAGCAGTGCAATATTCCACCATTCTCTGCTTAGGATTGATATTACACCTTTGCAAAGAAGATTAAAAATCTTTCATCAGCTATCAGTATTATATTTACCTAAAATTGTAGGCTTGTCCAGCAAAGTGAAATATCCAGATACTTTCTAGGCATTTAACTGATGCTGTTTCCAGAGTGACCTGACATTCTGTGCTGCACTCGTATCACAAACACCATGTGCACTGCAGTGAGCATAAATTGACTTCAAGGAGTGCAACCATCTGGAATTCAGTATTCTCTCTTGGCAGAATCTACTGGAGGTTCTTACGGTCGCCTAAAGGCAGAAGTAACCTTTCCAAAGGACCAAGGTCATGTTCAAAAGGGGATACTGCTCTCATAATATGCAGTATGTGCATCATGAAACTCTAAAACATTAAGACCACTCACATAGGATGTGAATAACGATGACGGTATCAGAACAGTGGTGAATGTCAAAGTCTTGGATATATTAGGCGATAAGTGGACAGTTGGTTCTCTTAGTCAACATCTTGTATGTGGGAGAAATGTGCAGGTGTTAAGGCCTGAGTGACTTGGAACAGGCCCAAATCACAACAGCTAGATGACTGGGTTGGAGCATGTCCAAAATGGCAAAGCTTGCAGGGTGTTCCTGATCAGCAGTGCTGAGTACATACAGAGGTGGGAGCAACTATGAACTGGTAACGGGGTGTCATTTTGGTGCTAAGTACTATGGGGCTATTCAGAGGTATTGTAGATTTAAAGATAATGCCAGTCCTAGCTTCATCTGAAACTAAAATCTTAACATCTACACAGTCACCAAGCAACGTGGTTAGGATTATGGTTGGATTTTGTTTTAGCCACATGCTAAACTGACAAACATTCAGAAACTACAAGATGTTGCATTACCAATGAAGTCTCATACAATTTTCATTACTGTAAAAAGTCTTCCATTTATGTGTCCCAATCAGGCATTCTATGAAGAGGGGTGGACATTAACTGAACCAAAACCCTAACCCCCTAACCCTAAGGGTGTTGTGTTAAAAAAAGAAAAAAAAAAAAAACCAATCTGAATCTCAAAATCAAAAATCAAATACCTACCTAATGAAAAAATATCCAACTAGTTAAATAAATGGGTACAGCTCTAGTAGTATTCTGTTTTCTTATGTCCTTGCTGTCACAAATTTTGCCAGCTAAAGTTCTCCTGATAGACAGAATTAATTATGGCTGTAGCACATCATGGCATCACCCACTGGTTTCTGAAGTCCTGTTTTGAAGCCTTGAGGTGAGCTTTTTTGTGGCCACCATCTTTTGAAACTGGATGTAATGAATGAGGGGTTTAATCTCACCATACAAGCCCTCACCACTGGCTAATGACTTGTCAATCTCAAGCATAATGAATTTACAAAATCAACTTAATGTTTTATTCAATATGACCTGAAACTATAGTGATTGAGCCCATAAACTCATCAGGAAGATATTTACTAAGGTCAAGCCCAAGGGCCTTTTCCCCATAGTCTTCTATAGGACCAGAAGTCTTTTTGCAACCACATGGGGCATCCCTTGGTTGTCACTAAAAAGAATGAAGGTTTAAGGCACTTTGGTGTTATTGTCACTTTTTAGACTCTAAAGCTATGTCAGTCTTTTATATTGTCTATGGTTCTACTCCTAAAATAGTATTAGAATATTAGTGCTTTAACAAGCTGAAAGTGTAAATACTACAGGAAGTGCTTTCAGAAGGCAGGGAATGTGGTAGAAAGCACTACTGAATATGCAGACAGTAGTTAATCTCTCTAGAGCAACTTAGGACGGCTGAGTGTCTCCCACAAACCCCACTTCACCCCTAACACACCCGAGGCATGTGCCAAAATAGCAAGAACAGCTCGTCAAGCCTGACTGAAAATGAATGAGTATTATTACATAATTCTCCATAAACAATTTGTCTAGTGTAACCACAGAGGAACAGTGAGCCACTGGGAGGGAGAGGAAGACATTAGACTGTTGTTTAGTTTCAATAGACTTGGAAAGGATGGGTATTATGCAAGAAATCCAGGCAACACTTCTGTTAAAGTTTGGGTAAAGCTCAGAAGCGGCTTCTGCTAACATTCAAAGGGGTTCAAGGGTTAAAGTTTTACAGATGATATTCTGGCATTTCAGCGAAGATAAGAGCTAATGAAACTTGGAAGATATGGAAGACTGCCACTATGTATTCAACTCTCCTCTTAACATACTGTAATCACTCATGTGTGATAATGGCTCAAGAAGTTTTAGTATGTTCATTAGGTCTTTGTTAAACTATCAAGTCTGAAAGCCTGTGGCATGCAGTGACCTTCAGCTAATACTCTATACATTAAGTTTCAGTGCTGTTGCACTGACAGATCACAGTGCAGTTTTTTCAACACTCAGTTTCCCTCCACTACAAAGAAGTTCTTTGGATATTGTGACTTCTGTCTTCTCCGCAGTAGGTGTTAAGCTAAAGGACAAACAACAGCACAAACATAAACAAAAATTACTTACACTGCCCCCAAGTGGCAGTACACAGCGCCAATATGTACATGTGGGTCTGCTTAGTTTGGCATAGCACCTGCAGACTACTTAAGTCAGTTTAGGAAGGATATCAGACATAATACTGTGGCAAAATTAAGCAACTTAACAAACTCTTTGGATTTACCTTTGAGCCCCTAGGGTAATGACAAACAAGAACTGTGGGTTAAAGCTACTTTGAAGAGATAATTTCAAAGACATAGAGAGCCGATCAGAAAAAACTGGCTTAAAGGGAGGGTAGCCTTAAAAGAAGAGGGGCAAAAACAGCTTGTTTCAGGCAATGAATTAACTAAGGGGATAAACCGAAACCTAGTACAAGATAAATACAGATTATTTTGGACTTTGAATCAAGCAAAGCTGCTCTAGACCAAGAGTAATTCCAAGAAAGAAATGTATGGCACTTAAAAGGATAAGGAATAAGGAATATCATGTGCAAGTCACAGTGCATGCTTGCATGAAGCATGGTGTAAGATAAAACAGGTTAAGCCGATTGATAAGGGACTTTCCACGATGTAACAAAGGTTGGCTCATTCAGGTCTGGGTTGCAAAAAAAGAATTTTCCACAGCTATAGGAAACACTTCTTTCAGACTTATTTGTCTCAGTGTCAGTCAGTTATTAGAGTTTTTCTTACAAAGGCCGCTTTTTGGTGTGATGTTAGCTTAAGCACACTGTGTTTATCTATACTTGTAATTTGTATGAAGATACGATTCCATTTCATCACCAATTCAGAAAACCAGATTATCCCAAAGACATCATATGCTTTTTCTTGCCAATTAGGTCAGGCTGAATTTAGGCTGTCCTTGGGATTGACGTGGGCTGAGAAAAACTCCACCTTAATTGGCTCCATGTGCTGTGCGTCAATACCTCTCCTGATGCTGCTGGAGCTGTTGATCGAGAAAGTGTCGAGAAAGTCAACATTGGCTCTAAAAATATGCGTATGATCTCTGAGATATAACTCAGAGAAAGAGTACAAGTTCTGACACAAATTGGACCGATTTAAAGGTTTCTAATTACTTGAACTGCCTCCATGAGTTGCGTGTCAAAGTCACTGTAGCTCCAACTTCTGACCAAGTTAATTAGAAGGTTGACTCATTGGGTTAAACTGCATAACCACCATCCCAGCATGCAACTGTTTCTTTTACCAAGAACGATATGCATCACACTGTTCCCTCAATACTGTTCCTTCAACTTTATATAGCACCAATTTACCACAACAGTCGCCTCAAGGCACTTTATACTGCAATGATAAGACCCTGCAGTACAACCCCAACAATCAGACAACCCCCTATGAGCAAAGACATTACCATCCCTAGACTAGAGCCTCAACATTAGTTGAGGGATGGTAAAGTGAGCCAATCCCACTTTCAGATTTCATTCTGGACCAAAGGTTCAGAAAAAATTCCCTTGTTCCAGAGCATGAAACTGACTGTGGTGATCCCCTGCCTTTTTTTAAATTGTCAACCTGAGGTTATTTGTTTAAGGTTTTCTATGTCTCGCCACTTTTCAGCCATCTTGGTAATGGCTCCTGGCAGTTATTTTAAAGCCCCTAATTAATGAGGAGAAAGCTATAACTTTAATTTAATGAGCACCAGGACATAAAAACTGCATATGTAGAAAGACCTGTCAAATCTGATGGGTAAAAATGCTTAAAATGTTAGGTGACTTTTCACTAAAATAAGGTTTAAAATGCATTTTCCCCCACGAGTTATACTTCTCCCATGCGTGTGCAAAGTTACACAAGATTACAGCTTCATTAAAGGTTCTGTGCAGAAGGCCAATAAGATAAAGGTCTCTCATCATCATACAGGAGCACTCAACAAATGCAGTGCTAATTTGGTTATAGCCCTAGTAAGTCAAAAAAAAAGATAAGTACACTTACATCTTTGCTACAATAATAAGTAGATATGCCTGCCACCACACAACTGGAACTGCTGGTACTGTTGTAAGATTTTCCTATAGATTTCTATTCAGGAAGTGGCATGTCTCTCTTTTACACCATCTCTGAAATATCTATTGGACTGTTTGTATTAAAATTTAACACAGATATCCACGGTACGTGCTGACTTTTCCTGTAGCATCACCAGCAGGTCAAAAATGTTTACTTAGCCTATAAAATATCTTAAAAGTAACTTGATTAACCCTCTGAGGTCTATGTCATATAGGTGACCCTAATCCTAACCCTATCCATCCATCCATTTTCTTCCACTTATCCTATTCAGGGTCGCGGGTGGGGGCTGGAGCCTATCCCAGCTACCATAGGGCGAGAGGAGGGGTACACCCTTTGACAGGTCGCCAGTCTGTTGCAGGCTAACACAGAGAGACAAACAACCATTCACACTCACATTCACACCTACGGCCAATTTAGAATTACCAATTAACCTAATCCCTTTAACTGCATGTCTTTGGACCGTGGGAGGAAGCCGGAGTACCCGGAAAGAACCCACGCAAACACGGGGAGAACATGCAAACTCAACACAGAAAGGCCCTGACCAGACCTTCTTGCTGTGAGGCAACAGTGCTAACCACCGCGCCACCCTGCTGCGGTGGATGCTAAGATGCTAATCCTAACCCTACCCTAATCTTAAATTTTGGAGAAAGGCAAAACTGACTTTTTCAGGAAAAAATGTGAATAGTTTTGATGTGTGTTTGTTAGAATGATTATTTTCTTGGGAGAAAAATCTAATAAAAACAAAAGTTCACATTCTGATTGCCTTGGGTTAAGAGTTACAGTTAGGTCAAGATAGGCTAGCTTGCTGACGACTTAGAGTGCTAAATGGAACAGTAATTTCCACATTGCCATGGGATCTACACTGGGATTCGATCCCCACCTCCTCCAGTTTGCATGTCTGTTCAAATGTCATTGGACAACATACTGAATCCCACATTGCCCCTGTTACATCCATCAGCATTTGAGGATGTGCGCTTAAAATGCTTTATGAATGCACGTGACTAGGTGAAAGTAAGCTGTAATATAAAAGCTGTTTGAGTGCTTAGTAAAACTAGGAAATTTGGGTGTTCCTGCATAGAGGAATTTCTGGTATCCCTGGCAACTTTGCTTTTTTTGGCAACTCCACTTTGTGTTAACTGCTAATTGGGAAATGTTAGTGAGCTATCCTAAACTGAGATGGTGAAAATTATAAAAAAAAAAAAAAAATTTGCCTGCTGAACATCTGCGTGCAATAATTTTCATTGTGACTATGCATGCTGATGTTATTTAACTCTAAGCACCACTTTGCCTACAGTGAATAGTACATCACAGAGCTGCTAGGATGTCTATGCTGCGATTAACGTAGACATTAATACACATGTCCCCTCTCTACAACCTCGTAGTTCTGCTTTTTTTTTTTTTTTGCTCTAAT
>VUQI01001545.1:0-15842 GCA_015106735.1 Paratilapia polleni | reverse complement strand
TTACTCCCTTGTTGTTTTTTTTTTTTTTTTTTTTTTGCTCTAATCTAAGTTGTGTAACTTGTTTTGTTAGAGCCTGCTTTGGCCCCAATACAGTTTGACTGATTTTTTTTTAAGGGGTTAAATTAGGATTTGTAAGGTCAGGGTGCTTGTTGTTTCAGGGATGCCATGCACATCAGCAACAGGGCAAATGTTTCTACAAAGGCCTACATTTGAATCATAAATATTTACAGCAGACATGTTAAAGAGTAAAGCTATGGTTAAACTATGATCAGACATAAATTCTAACAAGGCCTTATTTGCACTGAAAACAGTGGTAAGTGGCTTAACAAACAAACAAAAAAACCCTTTGAAAACGGTCAGGTACTGAACTGAAAATGAGTGAAAAAACAGAAAATGTGAACGTGAAAAGAACATTTTTAAAAGACCTTCAGAAAGCCTGGAGAACTATTGCTCAAGACCACTTTATAAAATGATAAGAAAGTCTGGCTCCTTGGTAGTAAAATAAAGAGGGGTGGCCCAAGACTTTCAGGTACATTCAGATATGAACCAAAATGAGGTCTCTATATCAGTTTCTGACCTATTTTTCCCCCCACCCGGCAGCCATCTCTCCCTGCCATCTGCCCTGTTTGAGAGAAGAGGCTTTTTGGAGAACAACTGAGAAACATCCAGTATTTGCAACTTGACTGTTAATTAGACTCCACTTAAAATATTGTTTTACTAGTAAAAAGAAAACTGAATCACAACAAATAATGTTTACTAACTGATTAATTGCTGGTATGTAAAGTTGCAGTTTTAGTTAATAAAACCTGTGTAGTGGATCTGTTATCATTATCGGATGGCATTTACAAAGTTTGAAATTGGTTCCTTTCCTGCGTCACTGTTTAGTTTAATTTTACTTCCTCCCTGTTTCTGCCACACCAGTCGCATCAGCCGATTAGTCACCCGATACATACAGGTAGAACCCCATGCTTCCCTTTGTTCCTCGCCAGACTGTCTGTGCACCGTTGTGAAGAGACAATCTCCACATTTTCCAGCACTTTCCCAGTGTTTCATTGATTCTCTCGTGTGTGACCTCGTGCCAGTCTTTGATTTCTGTTTTTGCCTAATCCCCACGAGTTTTGCTTTGTTGGAGTTTTGGATCTTTGAAATATTTTTTAACTCTGCCTCTTGCCTGCCCCTTTGTTACTTTGTTTGCATGGACTGCTTACCTGTGTATGACCATAGCTTCAATCATTAAAACTGGGAATACAGACTTTATTCTGAGTACTGCTAAATCCCTGCTTGTAAGTCTACTCTTGGTTCACCCATTAGTTAAAGATTCTCAATTTTATAGACTAAATAGCTGCAATTAGTTGCCATTATTAGGCCCAATGGTACCAGTGTAAGCATACTTTAGTTATTGTTACTGTCTATTTTTAAGGCAGAATATTGCACATTGTTGAAGATTGATGCAGTAAGGGTGAACATCTCCTGATTACTCTATAGTTGAGCTTACCATATCATGCACAATTGTTCTATAAATTCAAGTTAAATATTTCCAAAATTAGCTTTACAGGCAAAAGGAGAAATGATAGCCATGTGCTCCTATATTTAATTCCTTTGCTCCAGCTCTTCCCAATCCTTTCCAATCTTTCTCTTCATTAGTATGCTAATGGTACATGGCTGTATTTTGTCTGTGAAAGGCCTGCTGTAAATGCTAATGTGGTCTGGAAATTGATGATTAGAAATTTGAGGTTGCTAAATACAGCCTCCTAAGTGTAAATGTAAAAATCTCTGCTTTGCTAAAACTTCGGCAACTAACGAGCTCCGCCACAGAGACATTGGGGATACAAATAGAAGCTCACAGACAGGAAAACCAAAGCACATACGCAGAAAAAGCAGCAAATGAAATCTAATGCTCTCGCAGCGCAGTTTATGAGCAGTGGAGGTCACAGGAAGTGCTCTTTTTGAAGGTCATGGATTGTTGAGCATGAACTGGAGACGGAGGAAACCAAGACAGAACATGCTACAGCTGGTTGCCCACGGCACAGGGCAGAGAGAGAGAGAAAGTGTGAGCAGGGTGGAGGTGGTGGTGGTGGGGGGTGTCTTGTCAGAGTGTTTCTATTTTTAACTCTTCGACCTCACTGACTGTCACACCCCGTCCGCCCCTTTTCCATCCCTCACTCGCAGAGTCTCTGTGTTTCCAAGGCAACCGCCTCCCATGTCTCCCTGACAACGCCCCTCCCCTCCCAACTACCACCGGCGCCAACACCCCCACAGCCCCAACCCACACCCAAATAGTCGATGCAGTGATTATAACGGTTCTGCAGCTGCGGGGAGTCTGGGAAGGAGAGGAGAAGACGTGACGTGGATGGAGGAGACAGTAAGGGCAAAGAGATGGTGGGAGGGGGGTAGAAGAGGAAAATGAGGGATGGAGGTTGGAAAAGGAAAGGACAAATAGAGAGAAGGAGGATGGGTGAACAGGGGGAATGAGGAAGATGGAAGGAGGAAGACAGGAATCTGGGTATGGATAAAGATGAGACATGATAAAGGGTAAACGAGAGAGTGGGAGAAGGCTGGGAATAGAAAGATTAAATAAAGTAAATACACTGAGGAAGAGATTTAACCAGAGAGGGGATTGGGAGGAGAGATAAAGAAGGAAACTGGGGTGAAGGAGGGAGGTGATAAGTCGGAAGGAAAGGAGGACAAGAAGCAAAAATAATTTCCAAAACCTCCCCCTTAGCCCACTTCTTGCTTCTGTGACTGGAATTAGTTTAAAAGGCCCACATAGATTTTTAATTAGGGAAATTAGAGCTGATAAAAGCTTAAAAGAAAATGTATTTCGTCTTAAAATCAAGAAAAAAAACATAAATTTTTAGACCTACATATGCAAAAAGAAGACTGGCAGCTACTTCTACATAATGGCCTCTACATTGCAATTTATGTTATGTCTCAATGAGTCAGAATTGGCAGGAACGAAGGAACATGGAGCAACTTTCAGACCTTCTACAGGCAGCAGATGGGAAGGAGTAAAAAAAAAAATTACAAAAATACAGGAGACGGAGGAATAGTGCAAAAACTGGGATGCAAGGGGCAAAAGATAAGACAGGTAAAGATATCAATCTTCAGTCCAAAACTATTCTTTAAGGTGCCATAAATCTTATGTTGGGCTCACTTGTGAGTAAAATTCAGCCTTACGGAGACTGTAAAACAGGACATGCACTACTGAGAGAGAAGCAACCTTACAGAGTCATCACATGCAGGGAAATTGAATGAGCTCACATGATGAGTGAGCAGTCTAATGCCTAAGGAGAGAACGCTGCTGTGAGATACCGAGCTGAAGTACACCTTTCCGGTCTAAACTAACGGGTCGAAGCTACATATTTAGCGGTCGGATATGCCAGTGGTATCAATCATCTCATCTACGTGTGACTGACAAAGAGAATAACGGTATGTCTACTAACTATGGCTTTCCAGGAACAAAATACAGCTCTGTTTCTATTTTGTTATGCAACAGCTGTAGGAACATTACCAGGAGCTCTGCTGATAAAATCTCAACATCCTTTGTCACAGTGTTTGATGACTGTATTTCCTCTGCATTTGTTTTTATGCACCTCAGGTTTTGGAGGATTTTGAAGGGAATCTTTTGAAAGCATCACCATGCAAAGATAAAGTAACTTTCACAAACATAAAACAAGATATATTCACTTTGATGGATTATGTACTGAGAGTGAATTGAAATGTCTCTAACAGCTTTTTAAAGGGATTGAAATAAATGAAAACAAAAGCCTACACAGTCCTACTTATACAGAATCACTGAAGTTAATAGAGATAATGATATTTCTGACCTCTAACTGTCAAAATCAAGTGTGTCTACACTGTAGTGTCTACACTTGACAGCGGTGAAAGTGTGCATAAATTAACTCAAATCTAGTTCGATGTTTCTTTACACTTACTGGTCATGGGATAATGAGGACCAGTATTACTCTAGTACCGGTGCCAGACTTGTCAGTACATAATTATTGATAAGCGCTGGAACAGATGGTACTAATAATGCAGGGTTACTTCATTCTAACATAGCTGACGTCTTCAAATTAACCATCCCCTTATAATGAAGCTGCTGGTGTTGAGTGATCACGTTTGACATTACCTTGATATTCTGTGCTCTCTGGTTATGGCTGGCAAGGTCAGAATGTTCAAAAGTGTGTCCTCTCTGTACTACATTTTCCTCAGGAGCATTATAGTTAAAAGATGATTGATATTTTCATCTGCAGTCATTTATATTTAATGGCACGGCTCAGTTCTGGGACAGTTATGACAGTGATTAAGTCGGAAACAGCGTGAAAGGAGGAGCTGGGGTGGAGGCGGCTTGCAAGGCGGCTTGCAGATGCACTGTGGGCCGGCTAATGCAGCTGAAATAGCATGCCGTAGCAGACACTCAATCAGATGTATATAAGGGGGCTGGCATTGAGATCAGCTGATCTGAAAGCATTGCTGTATTTTCACTGTTTAAATGAAATACAGCTAAATGCAAACCACTGTCAGTAAAAGGTTACTTGTGCAAAAACGGGGCAACGCCGACAACCTCGGGAAACAAAAACAAATACAACATTCTAAGTTTGATGCAGTGCAGCGTGTTTGTCTGCTTTAGCAAAGCTGTTGTTGCACCAGAGTATAGCCTCCTGGCTCCAACGATGATGGGATCTGTCAAAGTAACACTGCCATAACTGCTTACTGTTGTTATGAAAATACGTCTGTACTTATTAACTCAAAACACAGTTAGCAATGGTTTTAAGCACTTCTTCAAATGTTCCTAATTAGTGCTTAGACAAGCAGCAGTGACAGCAGCCACACATACCGAAACAATCTCATTCTTAATTGCTAGTTAAGGAACAATGAGACAAAGAAAAGCTAGTCTCAACAAGATAACTGTAAAAATATTTCAGGGTCCAACAATGCAAACATTTCACTCCCACCGAAAATAGATGTGGAGCACCTGTGCAAAAGAAAAGTAACAAAAAGGTTGATAACGACACTCAGCTGGATTCGCTCTTCTCTGTCTGACACACACAAACACACACACACACACCAGACAGCATAGAAGCGGCGCCATGGAAGAGACAACCTAAGTGCAGTGAAAGATTTTCAGTATTGATAAAGTCACAGCGACACCCACACCTACAAGTTCATAAAATGCTGCAAAAATAGAAAAATAAATACAAGTGACAATTACCCAGAGGCCAACACGATGTCTTTATGTTGTTTTTTTGTTGTTTTTTTTGTCTGACAGTCTGATATATTCAGTTTATAGGGCTATAAAAAAACAACAAAAACCTCTGACTAATGAGTTCAGCCTTAGTTAATAGTAGCTATAACTTTAAAAAGTGATTTTTGCCAAATGAATGGACTGAATCTATGCTTTGCTCACAAGCACAAACTCAAAAAGAATATGTACATTTGTACCAAGGCACAATAATATTATACTATAATATGTGTTCCTTGGTAAATATTGAATTTGACTGATTTCAGATCTTGAAATGTTCTTCATGTACTGAGCTCCAGCACCAGTGGATCAGAGTGGCAGTTCCTCCAGCGGGCACTTGATGGAGCCAGCGAGCAGGGCTGAGATTCTACAAAGACAACCTGCCTCTGCGCTTCACAGCTGACGCAGACTGCAACATGATTATCTGTGTGCAACGTTTCACACCCTACCACAACACATGGGGGTCCCCGGTGGCCATCTCAATTTCTAGAATTTGCTTTGATTCAATCTCCCTGGCTCACTCTCAAGGACAAAACCAGGGCGCTGCATCTGGTAAAAGATGGTTGCCACTTTGCTTTGCCTACCAGAGTCTTGTTTGTCTCACACATACACACACACATTCACACAGTCTGCCTGTCTGGAAAACAACTGCAGCAGGAATGACATTTTTTTTCTTGACATTTTTTCAGGCTACACGAATATTGAAAAAATTAGGGCATGTTTGCCTTATGTAAGGGTGAAACAGTCACTGTCATCAATATTGTATATGAGAGGAAAGATGCAGGGTTAAAAATAGATTGAGTCAAGATAAAGTCAGGAGAAAGAAACTCCCAGGCTGCCTGGACAGTAAAAAGCATCTTACCTGTACTGTCTCGTCCAAAAAAGCGCGAGTGAAAAGAACAGCACACGAGGTCATTAACAGCACCTCAATATTTCAGCTTAAAACACGTCTGAGGACAGCAGCAATCATACAGTTCATAACGAACATATTGCACTACTTTGTCCTTATACTTATTTAAAACTGGTGTGGATTTCCTGTTCCTGAGATAACATGTACATGAAGCTGTGACTAATAATCTACTACACACATGCTCCTAGTATTGCTAAACCCTATATTTTTTGACTGGATGAGTTTTAAAATGTGAATAACTTTAGGCTCATAAATAAATAAAGGATCAAGTACTTCCTCACCACTTAATTCCTGGCAGCCTACAGAAAGGAGCCTGTATCTGTTACCTTATCTCTAACATTATTCAGGTGTTATTGTTGAAAATGTAATTGCAATCATTTAACCTGCAATAACAGATTTTCTGTCGTGAATACAACACTGTCCCTTTCAAGCAGTCACAAATCGTTCATGCAAAGTTGTGCTTCTGGCAACCTGATAACCGTGTGAAATATTTTCTCTTTGTAGCTTTGTTTTTGGTCTCCACCAACTCCCGAAGGAAATAATGTGGCTCTTCAGCTGGTAAACACACCACTATGTTCAACTTCTGTCTAACCGTGTCTGCCACCTGTTTGGTGCTGAACAGGTACACAGGAGCTTTTCAGATCATTTTTGCTGAAAATGACTCAAAGATTCTCATATCAGCAACTTTTCCATTAGAAAAGTTATTAAGCAGCTGCAACCTGTTATAACAACGGTATTAACTGCTAACATCTGCCTGTTTTTTTCCCTTTTTTTGCAGTTTTATACTTATAAAAATAGTTCACGGGAACATGGGAACAGCTAAGATATGTTAGTAACTTATGGTGTACTCATACTAGATGATCTGCACTGTGCCCGAACACGTTTGAGCCACAAAGTGCAGTTAGTTTCTACTAATTTCACTAGTTTTCACTGTGTCCTGTGCTATCCTGCGGAGGCGCCGCTTGGCAGGCAGCTCATTGAGGCCCCAAGCCAGTAGGGGGGGGCTGACAAGCTTTAAACTAGAGCAGTGACAATGCGCAAAGTTTGCAATGACAGCTGGGGAGACCTGACCTCCCTTAGGGGGCCCCACCTGACCCAACTCACTCAAGCTGCAAGTGGCATGCATGATTCTGTTTAAACAAACTTAATGACAACAACAAAAGCCACTCAGCGAAAATGAAGATGAGCTATCCTTCTGGGAGTGAAAAAAGAAAGAAAAAAAAGAGGAAAGAAGGCAAGACAGTGGTGAGTGGAGCCGGTAATAACATTAAATATAATGCAGCGCTGTGTGTCTAGCTCTGCTGGCTGTGACATGACCGAGAGGAGTGTGTGCAGCCAGGAGTCAGAGACAGGACACTGGCATAGGCTGAAAGAACGTAGAAGGGAGGGGTTTTTTTAGATTATTTTTTGGACAGTTTTAGCCTTTATTAGATAGTACACCAGTGAAGAGTAGACAAAAAGGAGGGAGAAAGAGCAGGGGAAGACATGCAGAAAAGGGCTGCAGGTTGGACTTGAACCTGGGCAGCTGCATTTCATCCATGTGGCATATGGTCACCTGCTCAACCAGTGAGCTAAACTCAGGCCCAGAAGGGAGTTTTTACTACTAGCTTCTACTGTATATTCTATTATTATAAATAACAGTAATAATGTGAACTTTTGAAATAAAAAAAAATAAAAAAAGTTTACATTTTGCAATTTTTATTTTTTATTTTTTTTTGGTGTCAGATTATTTATAAGATAATGGTGATGAACTCTGGTTGGAGGGCTCACTGTGAATTTTTGCCTATAGGACTCCAACATACTCTGGAAAAACCACTGCTATCGTGCTATTGCCAAGTGTGCCTAAGCATGGAAGTCCAAGAAATTAATAAATAATAATAATTAAGTAATAATTAAGTAAATCTATAAGGTATGTGAGAGGACAGTGTGCCACCTCTTCCAAAACAGCCTCAATTAAGCCACTGAATACATATGAGATCATTAACTTCACTGAGATCTGCAAGAGTGATTTATTCAGAAGTGTGTTTGTGGATGAGACAGAGCAAGAGTGAGAGGCACGGAGAGGCCGCCAGATTTGCAATATAGCTGGGAAAACCCTGCCATAGAAGAACTAAATGGTGGTTTCACAGAAATTCCACAAAAATGAAATCTCAAACCAAAAGGGTACAATAGGTTTAGGCATCATGTTTGGATACTCTAATAACAGCCAACGCAAAACTTAGACATGCATTGGCACTTTCTGAGTAAAGCTTAGTTTCTGCTGGATCAGCATCTTAATTTAAAACACACACACTTTACTGCACTTGTATTCTCTTAATAACTTGTATTCTCTTTGTTTTGGGTTTTTTGTTTTCTTAAATCCCAGATCCCAGGTTTAGATATCAGTCAACTGTAGCACTGAGGCAGGACCAAATACAGAGCAACATATTCACCCTGCTGGGACAACTTAGTGCTGACTGAATAAGCAAAGTAGACAGGGCTCGGCAGCCCCTCAGCAAACACACAGAAAACAAGATGCAAGTTGAATGAGGAGCCACAGAGTGAATCCAAAGATTCACTGTAAGTGTGGTCATTATAACACATCAATACACCATTATGCTTCACATATCCCTGAACAAACAGCAGTCTCTCAGTAAATCATGAGGTGTGAAATACAACACAACGGTCTTCCAAGTATCGCAATATGTGGTAAACAGTACTGAACGCATCATGTTAAAAACAGCTGGGTGACATGAAAGCATTCACTCGTGATTTCAGACATTTCCAGCTTTCACTAGGTGACAAGTGATAGTGATGAAATGTCACTGCCTTAAGTTTCACTGAGATTTTTTTGGTAACATTGACCCATAGCAGCCATGAAGAGGCACGGTGATAAAGGCAAATGCAACTGGTGAGATGAGGCATGACAAAAATTTGGCAAACTGGCCTGTTTTTCCACTCAGAGAGACAAATTTATCTCTAACTGATAAATTCTAATAAATAAATGAATACAAATAAATAATTAAGTCCCAACAATAGACTCAGATTAATTACACCAACCTTCGAGTTCCTCTAGGACTCACATTTACAAAATGGGCAGAAAGTCACTTGTTTGAGTGACACAATTTGGTTCTAATTGTAGGTTTAGGACCTAAAACAATTTGATCAAACTGCAGCTGAAGGTTGAGGTGAACAGTGGAAAGAAACTAAAAGAAAAATTTTAAGTGGAAATGTGCTCACAGCCCTGCCAGCATCCTCCCTGCATCTGCAATACTGGAGAGTACACGCAAGATGTGATGCTGATTTAAATGATGCTATTTGGATAGTGCCAACAGGCTCTCAAGTCTGCAACTTTAGTTTGTACTTACATTTAGTTAATCAATCCAAGTGGCTGGTCAGTTGTTTACTTACACCTTAATGAAAATGAATTTCTGGTAGTTATACATTTTCATCTTTTCTAAACCTTTTATTGGCTACTAGAGCTGACTGATAAATCAGCTACACTGTTATTAGATTTCTGCTTTAATTATGGTTGAAACATTATTTTCCAGGTCAAAACTGGACTATAAGCAAAGTGATACTGGAGATATTGTTTCCATGTACAATAGTGGTCCAGTCACACCCTGTCTTACAAAGCAAGAAATATTGACCATATTAATGCAACAATGAAAGCAAACGAATTTTGGAATTTTTTTGTTAATACATTATCTCATTGACAACCTGTTTGGTTATGTAATGCACTCCACGTTCACAGATTAGTATTCCCAGATATACGTCTTTTTTAAATAACAAAAAAATTAAAATTTATGACATTTATCTACATTTAAATTATATTCCTGTCTCTCCATGTGTTTCATTGTAAACGTACTTAGTGTGGGTGTGTGCCTATGATCGTCAGGGAGAGATCACATGTTTGAATCTCCATTGTGGTAAATTATATTTTTCCACCCCACATATGCAATTTTTTGTTTGTTTCATTTTATTCTAATCGATAAAAGGATAATATGAAAAAAAAAAATCTTTTTCAACCAAGACCAGATATCTAGAATGGACAGCCAGTTCACATTAATTCAAAAAAATGTGTGCTGGGCATAGACTGATGCCAGGTGGACATGAATCTACTTTCTTGCAAATCTAGTTAATTTTTTTTTAAAAATGAAAACAGATTACAAAGACAGGTTAGGAATAAGCCTTACAACTGAGATGCATACAGTCTACGGTTTTCACCTAAAGAAGGTAATATGGTGATTTATGTTAGGCTATGCGGATGACATCTCAAATTATGTTTATAAATGTTAAAGCCACAGGGACATTCCTCAACTCATTTTTGTAAACAAAAGGATAGTTCCTGAATGAATTCAGTTCATTTTACTATGTATTCAAATACTTCACTGTCACCACTGTTAAAGCTCACAGTGTAATAACAAACATGGGGACAAGCATATTAAACATCCCCAGAAACATTTCACCTGAGGATTTGCAAACTTGGAAAAAAAAAGAAAAGGGAAAATTTTCTTACCTGTGAATCGAGGTCACATTGTTGGTGGCATTATGAAAAAAAAACAAAGGGAAGGGGGAGAGGAAAAAAAAGTTTAGTCCCTTTAGAATGATCTTCACTGTGTTACACACAGTTCTGCAACATCATCTCTAACAATGCCTGAGCGTTAAGATCTCTGTCACTAAAATAAAAATCAAGTATGGATGAACTTGAAAAGTGCTGCTGTGTCAGTCTGAAGGACTTCACTGTAAAGATCTGAATGAAAGTGACAGACTCAGTTCTAGCTACTTGATGAAACCTTTTATCTTATGAGCAAATAAATGCATAGTCAGGGACTAGGGAGCTTTAAGGTCTGAGAAAAGGCTAAAGAAAAGCACAGGGAATCACACTGGAATGTAAATCTTCATTAGAAGGCTATTGGATGTAGTCAGAGACAGAGTGATCGGGCTAGAATCCCAGCATTATGAGGAGGAAGAAGTACTAGAACAAAGTCATCTCAGGGTTTTCCCCAGGTTACAGGCCAAAAGGGCACCTGGCCCATACCAGGCAATGGACATTAGACTGATGGTTACTACGCGGCTGGGGATTGGTTAGCTTCAGATGGTTATGCCAGTCTGTTGTAATAACAACAGGAGAAAACCCTGGTACCTGAAGGTGATTTCTAAGTAGGATATTAAGCCAAAACAAACAAAAAAAAAAAAATTCTAATCTTAAGTATGACCTGAACAGGAACAAAAATATCAATTCCTCTATAACCTATACAGAGCATTTTGGGGCAAATTCTACATATTAAAGAATTCACAAAATAGCTGAATAGAGTAATGTACCTTTAACATGTAACTAGTCAGAATTTCCGTCTAAATCTTAATGTATAACAAACAGCTGCAATAGAAACACCAAAAAACTGTGGACAATTAACATTTGACGATTAATGTGAAAAGAAAACTTGAGAAGCATTGAGAAAACTGAAAAACTATGTTTTGTGCCTCCTCAACCTAAACATGTTTTCAATTACTGCCAGATGAGTTCTTAACCCATTTTCCAATTTTCTTGGTCACAACCATAGACTGTGTATAAAAGATGGACACAGCCTCTGCACCTGAAAAGTGAAGCCACTGGAGAAGTGCTTTAAACCTGCTTTATTTCTGATGCTCAGCAGGGGGCGACTCCTCTGGTTGTAAAAAAAAAACCTGTGGTTGTAGAGAACTCTATGGGAAAATGACCCCTGGCTCCCTTACTATATGACCTCAGTCAACACTTTCCTGATGAGTTTATGGTCTTAGTCACTAGTCTTACTAAATACAGCACGATGTTCATTTTGTAAATTATGGTCACCATTAGTTCTGAGAACAAGGTTATGCTTTAGGGCAGGCCTACATTTTCACTGACACCTACCATAATATTGTGCAGTGTCCTTCAGTTTCACACCATCAGATTCGCACCGTTATGTCTGTCAAAAAGCTAAAATGGCCACAGCAAAAACACTCAGCTAAACTTTGCAAATGAATGGATGGCGTCACAGTGGCTATGTCCTGTCCATCTTTTATATAACGTCTATGGTCACAGCCAAACCTTGCCTTATCTACCAATACACTAATTTGTCTATATGTCGATCATTAAAGCCTGTAACATTACTGACTAAAGCTAAAAGGTATCAGCGGACTGGTTTTGCCATGCAGCGACCCCGGTTATATGTGTTTCTATAGACAAAAAGGAGATAGCGGGAGGTTACACAGCAGCTGACAATCACATGAAACAGTAGACAGTGAAGCAAGCATAGACAGTAGAGCTATCAGAAGCAGCAGGTCAAGTAATACAATTGTTATGATCACAGTAACAGATACACGGAGGCAGGCAGAGGGAAATCAAATCAGACAGTTTACCCTGGCAGTTTTGTTAATGTAGGGCCCGACCTGCACAGTACATTTGTGTCCCATACACATGCTGGCAGCATGGAAGATGAATATATCCGGACACAAATGATTTTCTGTCTGAGATATTTTCCAGATTATATTTTGAAATGGTAACAAAGCGCAGATTTTTATCTGTTGTAAATATCTTAAAAGCTGATTAAAACATAAGCTATTCTGGATATATCTGCCGGGCCCTTATTACAGATTATTACAGATTCACAGAGGACAGGATCGAGAACCAAGCAGGCCTGATGCTCAATCCACAGGCAAAAAGCCATGCATACAGGAATACAAACAGTACTACTTCCTGCTATCCTAGCCTACAATCATTTTTGTTCAAATTAGCTCCATGTTATTCATAATCTTCCCTGTAGTTCACCAACCTTCCAATGGGGGGAGCTGTGGCGACGAGGACTCCTGGTGGTCTGAGTGTGCAGGGAGAGAGGGAGGGGCTGCTTGGGTGATGGAAGGAGGGGGTGTGGCTGAGCTAAGGGAAACTGCTGCGCTTTTGGGGGGAGTGTCTGATGATGATGTGGGGGTGGCTTCTGTCTTACAGGAAGCAGCTGATGAACTAAGGGGTGTAGCTGAGGTGGTAGTGGATGCAGGAGCAGTGGCTCCTGTGGAGGACACTGCTGCTTTACTAATAGCAGCAGTAGCCTCAGAAGTATCGGGGGTGGCTGTGGAGGATACTACCGTGGCTGAGGGGACAAAAGGCTTGGCAACGATGTTGAGGGCAGTTGTTGGAGGGTACGTTTCGTCTGAAGTTAAGAGTGATAAATTGGTGGACACAATGGAAGTGCGGGGAAGGTCTGAAGTGCCCTTAAAAGGGGTGAAATCAGAAGAGGTTTGTGAAGCAGGGATGGTGGTTTCTAGTGGGGTGGCCTTTGTTAGGGAAGCAGTGGCAAGGGAGGGTGTGTTGGTGATAGGGGTGGTGGTCTGGGAGTCGGGAGTGGAACCTGGAGGGGTCTGGAGGACTGAATCGAGGAAAGAGAAGGTCTGGGAGACAGGGCTTAGATTGTTCCCTGTCATTAGTGCTAGGCTACCGCTGACATCCCCAGCTAAACCATTCTTGCTGGCTGTACTAACTGCTGAGCTAACGTTGTTTTCAGGTTTGGTTGAAATTTTCTCTTCATTCACCTTTTGCCCATTTTTAACGGACACAGAGAAATCATCTAAACACATAGGCTCATAGGAGCGTGAAGACAAATCTGATACTTGGCTAACATGGGAACAGTTGGTAAAACTTGTGGGTATTTGTTCAGGGGCAGAAGGTAAAGCAGGGCTGGGGCTGGAGTTTGGAGCTTTGGGGTCAGTAGAGCCAATGTCAGCACCTGTGGCCCACTTAGGGGCGACTGTAGCCGCCGTGGGGGAGACGGGTTGCTGAGGAGCTCCCCACTCTTCTGGAAGTCTTGCCCGAGTCTTTGTCTTTCTGCCTTTTACCCTGCCCCCTCCTCCACTCTCTCTGATCTCCCACTCCCAGTTCTCCTCCTCATCTTCATCCTCCTCTGCCTCCCTTCTGCCTTTATCCTGCATCCCCTGCTTGTCTGATTGGCTGAAGTTATTCTCTTGGCTATCCAAGAAGTCGTAGATCTCGTCACGGCCCTTCCTCTTCTTCTTCCGTCGCCGCTGCTGTTGCTTGCCAGCTTCGCCCCCCGCCCCTACTCTCTCAGGGCTGAGTGGTTCGGAGTTGGAGGACGTGGCACTGCTGTCATCCACTGAGCCGCTGGGAGAGAGGATGGGAGCTGCCGAGGGGGAGGGTTTTATAAGAGGAGGAACCAATCACATACTGTGTCAGAGAAACACCTGCTAAAAAGCCATCAGATTATGGTTACTATAGGTTTAAATCTGGTCTAACTGGGTGTAATAACTGTTCTGGTAAAAACTCTTATGTCCATGATAGTTAAAGTAATTTAATGGAGAGAAGATCTTGGATTACTCAAAATTCATGTTGAATTATTGGGTTTTGAAGCAATAAACTAATGCAGATTTTTCCCCCCCTTCTTACACACTCAGGCAAGCTCATGCATCCCATTTATTTTCTATGCTCTACTTGTAGTTTGAAAGTAAGACAAAAAAAGTTAGGCTTAAAAGTGCAATATGCAGGATATCTTACATGAGAAAGGGTTTCTGTGGTTTCACAAAAGCATTCAGTGGCGCTTGATATCCTAAACTGAGGTCGACGTTCCTTTATTTCTACAGTACATGGACATCAAAGCAGTCTTTTATGTTTACCATTGTCAGACACTGCTATAGAATAGGAACCATTTAACAACCATCCTGCTTGATGATCTGTCATAGAAGCGACACAATTTCAGTTTGGTGCAAGGCCATAAACCATTTTCAGATACCCTGGTAGCTTCTTTGTCTAAACTCAAGTATTTTGAGTAGTGTAAATGCAGACTATTCCCTGCTGTGTGCTAGATGTGAGAAAGGAGAACTGTGAAAAAAATCCTGATTAACCCCAAACTGTATAAAGTTCATGCCTGAAAGGGACTACAGACTGTATAAAAGAAAAATATGACACTTGGGCAGTGCTACTTCTTCTTCCTGTCAATTTGGACTGAGGGCTGACTGTACATTGTTTTGACTCCCTAGCCCACCTTTAGGTTCCAAAGTGGTATCACATGAGGATATGGACTGGCACTGGTGAGGGCGAACTTCAGTAGATATCTCAGCAATGCAAGTTACAGGCATCTATGGCATACACTGATAGCTCTTAAATATTCACATCATGTTAATAATTTCAGTTATGGCCATTACCTGAGCAAAGCCGGAGTAATTTCCTCCTAATGATACACTATATTGCCAAAAGTATTCACTCACCCATCCAAATCATTGAATTCAGGTGTTCTAATCACTTCCATGGCCACAGGTGAATAAAATCAAGCACCTAGACATGCAGACTGCTTCTACAAACACTTGTGAAAGAATGGGTCGCTCTCAGGAGCTCAGTGAATTCCAGCATGGTACTGTGATAGGATGCCACCTGTGCAATAAGTCCAGTCATGAAATTTCCTCATTACTAAATATTCCACAGTCAACTGTTAGTGGAACGACAGCAACTCAGCCACAAAGTGGTAGGCCACGTAAAATCACAGAGTGGGGTCAGCGGATGCTGAGGCGCATAGTGCGCAGAGGTCGCCAACTTTCTGCAGTCAACAGCTACAGACCTCCAAACTTCACGTGGCCTTCAGATTAGCTCAAGAACAGTGTGTAGAGAGCTTCATGGAATGGGTTTCCATGGCCGAGCATCTGCATCCAAGCCTTACATCACCAAGCACAATGCAAAGCGTCGGATGC
>VUQI01001544.1:0-11388 GCA_015106735.1 Paratilapia polleni | reverse complement strand
TGCTTGAATTCTTGCACCAGGAATGGCATAAAGTCACCCAACAGCAATGTGAAAGACTGGTGGAGAGCATGCCAAGACGCATGAAAGCTGTGATTGCAAATCAGGGTTATTCCACCAAATATTGATTTCTGAACACTTCCTAAGTTAAAACATTAGTAATGTGTTGTTTAAAAATGAATATGAACTTTTTTTTTTTTTTGCTTTATTTGAGGTCTGAAAACACTGGACCTTTTTTGGTATTTTGACCATTTTCCATTTTCTGCAAATAAATGCTCTAAATGAAAATATTTGTATTTGGAATTTGGGAGTTATGTTGTCAGTAGTTTATAGAATAAAACAAAAATGTTAATTTACTCAAACATATACCTATAAATAGCAAAATCAGAGAAACTGATCATTTTGCAGTGGTCTCTTAATTTTTTCCGGAGCTGTATTTCAATTGCCCGCTATGCACTTCCGGGAACTATTTGAAGTCTACACGAACCACATGACAACCTCGCTTTCTGATCCCCCACTGATGCGACTCACATTCGTGGGCTCTGGGATGGGTTAAGTGCAGAAAATTGGTTTCCATAGAGAGGATCAATAAAGGCCACCTTTACCTATGAACAAATGAGCCCAGATGACAAACAGGAGGATAAACTTATTTATTTCACTTTTAAAATAGGGCAGAAATCTTCCCACGTTGTCACAGTACATTTATAAGTTGATCCCACAGCATTAGTATGAACAGATTTGACAAAAAATTGATTTCTAATTACATTCAGCTTTCACAACATGCCAAGAACCAAACTTGTATAAGAAATGTCTGCTTCAGGTGGGAGAGCCTCAGCCTGGTGTCTTTCCACTTAGCTGCATGGCTGAGCATCACCAGGCTTCACTTTGTCTCTCACCCACATCTTTCAGCGAAGATTTTCAAAATCAAAGGCTTAAGAGTGAAGCTTGATAAAATAGCTACAAATCTGCCACTGATACCACCCCAGAAAAAGAAGAAGAAAAAAAAATCAACACCACTTTGTGCTCTCAACAGGTGAAAATACAACTCAAAATGTACCCTGGCAGCAATACCGATGGCTTAGTTTGAAAACTGGAAACTTGTTAGGGACATGAAATCTTTATCCATCTTGTGTGTGCTTGAAAAAACAAAATTGTCTGTGTTAACTGTAAAACTCAAACTTTACATTTACTGAAATGTCTAACAAGGTATTGCAAAAACACTGTTTCTATAAAAACTAGGGATGCACAGATTCTGAACCAATAACAATCTGGCCAACAGCCAAGGCCAACACCAATATTTTGTCTTTTTTTTTTTTTTTTCCCAATTCCCCTTTTGTTGAAGGGAAGCAAATAAACCATTATAAAAATAACTGACCTGTTTTAAAGTATTTTATCTCTTCATCAGATTATGTTTGAAAAGAGGAAAATATTGGCCACTGGCATTAGTAATATCAATCAACACATCCCTAATAAGAAAAGCTCAACTTAGACTGAGTAGTGTCTTACTAAACCTTGGACGTAACAGTCCTGTACATGGGCGATCAACACTTTTAGATCGAAAATACATGACACAAAGATATTTTAACGGATTAGTTTTAGTACTGCAACTGCCCATGCGGAGCACATGTAACAAATCCCAAAAATACTGATCGAAAACCTGCCATGGCTAAAATGAATCAGAAATGATTCTGACATCTTTATAATACTTGTAAAAATATCCTGCCAGCATATATCAACATATCACCTGGTTCATTCAAGGTTCAAAATGAATAAGGGGAGCATAGCCATGAGGCACTTCACTAGTGAGTTCAAAGGGTGCACTAACAGCGCCCTCTTCTTATCTAATCTGGATCTACAGTTTGCTGTAACACTAAGGCATTTGGGCTCATGTCGCAAAAAATGCTTTGCAGACCTTCAGCAAAAAATGTTAGCGGCACTATTTACAGTTCATGAAACATTTAAAATATGTTCTATGACACTACAACACATCAACAGTGACACAATTATAAAGCCACACACATAATGTACAGGAAGTTTGTCCCTCCTTCAGCACCAATAAGAGGTGTCTTCATCAGAGAGACTAAGTTAGATCAAGTCTTAATGTCATAGGGGTCACGTGTGAATGACAGCCCTCTGGACTTCTTACAAATAAGATTACAATCAGCTTGGATCACTTATGTTGTTTTACTATTCAATTCAATTTTTATTTATATAGTGCCAAATCACTAAATGTGAGCAGCCTAAAGAAAAGCTGGAAATGTAAGATTTATGTATAATATGAAAAATAAACACCAAATCAGAGGTTCATTTCAATTAGCTAACATTTCTGTTGATTTTTTACAACTTTCTTACAGAACGTACATACATTTACATTAACAGATCTGTCTGAATAGAGAGATGACAGATAGACTGATAGGTCAGCCTTCTACATGAGCGTCAAAGATGACATGAAGAGCTGCTGCAGGGACAGCAACAAACTGGCCCACAGCTGGCTGCGTTTATCTCAGACACATTTGGAAATCCTACTTCTAATTCTGAATGACTGCATTTAAGCATTTTTGAAATGAAATCACAATAAACGGATATTAATTCATATGAATGTCACACACAGGTCAACATTTTATCTCACTGATGTTTGAACGCATTAATAGGGAAGGGTGGGGACCTTTGATGAAGCTGCCTTTTAATGGCAGCGGAGCAGCTGACAATTTGTTGATAGCGAGTCCTCAAAGCTTCAGGTGCAGTTCTGACCTTATGTCTCAACACTGAAAGAATGGAGATGCCCCGTGTTATTTTACTGCATTTGTCCTCATTAACTATTCAGTGGTAACCGAAAAACCCCCAAAACAAAACACATAAAACAGAACATCTCTGTGCCACGTCTTACCCGTTTGTGTCAGAATAAGATGGGTTTGCCAGCAGTTTTTTCCTGGACGTAGGAGGTGAAGCGTTTGAGGAACTTGGGATACTCCCTCTTAGCCACGGCCCTGAGCACAGACGCAGGAGCCCAGCCTCCTGGATTCACTGCATACAGACACGACACAAAGTTTATTTCCAGCTTCCAGTCTATAGCAAAGAGAGAGCACCGAGTCATGGTAACCCTCATTTTCTTACATCAATCAATGATCTAACCTCCCATAATTGGTAAAGATAAGTAGATGACTTTCAGTTGAAAGTCATAACATTTGCCTGGTTCTTTGTTTAGGCCCACTGGCAGAAAGCCTGATTAATGTTAAAGAGGGAAACATATGCCCCCAGTGGCCAGGTGTTGGCATTAAAAAAAAAAACAAAACCTAAAACAAAAACTTGGCACTCAAAGAGATTGTTAAAAATAAAAAGCGTTTACTGAAAGGAACATGGATGCTCGTCCCTGAACCGGGTTCTGCCACAGGTCTCTTCCCGTTAAAAGAGTTCTTCCTTCCCACTGTCACCAAGTGCTTACTCATAGGGCATCATCTGATTGTTTGGGTTCTCTCTCCAGTATTAGTGTCTTCGCCTTACAATACAGTCAGGTCCATAAATATTTGGACAATGGAACATGTTTTTTGTAATTTTCACATCACAGTGGATTTTAAGTCAAGCAATCAAGATGTGACTGAAGTGCAGACTTTCAGCTTTAATTCAAGAGGTTTAACAAAAGTTTTGCATTAACTGTTTAAGCCATTTACAGCCATTTTGATACACAGTCCCCCATTTTCAGAGGCTGAAAATTAAATGGACAAACTAACATAATTTAAAATATAAGGATTGTTTTTAATACTTGGATGGAAATCCTTTGCAGTCAATGACTGCCTGAAGTCTAGAACCAAATGCTGTGCTTCCTCCCTTAAGATGCTCTGCCAGGCCTTTACTGCAGCCACCTTCAGCTGCTGCTTGTTTACGGGTTTCTCTGCCTTCAGTTTTATCTTCAGTAACAGAAAAAAAACTTGCTCTGTGCAGTACATTCTTTAAAAAAACAAACAAAAAAAACATGTGAGCTCAGATGTGGACTTTTTATTCCAACACTTCACACCATGGACAAGTGTGCATTTCTTCTCCTTCTAAGAATTATTTTCCCCTCTAAGAGGACACCAGAACTCTTGTCTGCATTCTTTTTCTTGATTCAAATAATTTTAGTTTAGGTAAATTCAATCATGAAGGTTTCTGGAGGGTACGCAAAGTTTGAGTGATCAGTAAGACTAGAGAAGTGCGATATATGCAAGTACATTACACCGCCTTTCAAAAATCCTACTGCCCAAAACATGGAAGGTCAAGTAATTACTTAACATCTTATGACATGTTTTAACTACAGTAGTATATAACATGAACTTAATGAATTAAGCTAACATGGTGTGATTCAGAAAACTTCAAATTAACTGATGTCTTTTTTTTTTTTTTGCTCAAACTTATGACAATAATCTTCCTATCTAGCACAGTTGACAGATCTGGTGTTGACTTAACATCACAGAAGAGCACTGAACAGCTCCCTGCAGCAGAGTCACTGCTGCATGACCACAACAACCCCACTTTTCAACATCTCCTGATAAGCTGAATAATCAACAACAACACACTAAACGGCACCCTGATCATTAATGTCAGCTGAGGCTAAAACAGTAGGACACACCATTGGCGACGTAGGTGATTTTACACAGGATGTTGTCCCTGCTGATCTCTTTATCTCCCTCTGGTGGGCTGACTAGTGTCTGACAGATCATGGCGATGTTGATTTTGGCACGGACACACCTGCTGCTTGGCTGTGGAGAGTGACAGGACAGAGAATTAAATGTGGCAGTATTACAAATGGAATACTAAAAAAAGCGCTTGGTGTCTGAAACCGAAAACAGATCTCAGGGGACTTACCGGTGCATCATCATGATCCACAGAGAAATTACAGACCAGCCAGGTGTCTGGGTCATTCTCATTGCTGGCCATAATCTTCCTCATGGAAGAAAGGTATAACACGTCCCTCTGAGATGCAGGCCACACCCGCTGCAACACAGGTTATTTTTTTGTCATTTCAGATGTGACCAGAGTGGGTCACCCTTTAATAAATGGGCTGGTGAGTTGTTTAAGTGTCCTTGAAACAGCATAATGCATGGCACCTCAATGTTTGTGTCTGAATGACAATTTAAACGGAGATACTCAGCCTTTAGCTCTCACCTTGTGTGTTTGATATACAATTACTGCATTGTCCGACAGCGTCTCCACAACATTAAAGTTCTCAATGGTGGCTAAAGAAAGCAAAAACACGACAGTATTATAATAAAGAAATTTTAAAAAATGGCATTCGTAAGGGGGCCTATTATGCTCTTTTCCAGCTTCATACTCTATTAGAGCAGCTATGCCGGATTCACAGTTTAAAACAAATGGGCCTTGGTGCAGCCCTCAAGTTCATCCTCTGTCTAAAACAAGTCCTTTTTGCTCCCTCCCCCTTCCTTTTCAACCAGCTCTCTTTTGATTGGCTGCTCCTTGTAAACAGGGCTCCTGTTGCCCTTTTAATATGGCAGAGTTTGCCACTGCTGATAATGTAATGCTTCTAATGCAACCACCAAATGAGAGAAAACATATCACTTAGGCACACATATCTTATATCCCCTCTCTTTGGCATCATCAAGATCCAAGAGTAGATAAAAATATCTGAAATGGAACACTTAGAGCAGTCTGCAGCCTGAACTTTTGGCACAGACGGATTACTTGTACATACACTTACCTCATTATTTGAAACTTTGGCCAAATTAATGATGAGCATCCACCACTGTAACTACACATATATATGTATATGACAGAAAATGAGGAGAAGCACAGTTATGCCCCCCTTTAAATAGACTGTCTGAAACTAGAACTGATTTAGAGTTCACAAACTTACTCTCCCAGTCGTTGCGGTAAGCAGTGTCCCAAAAGTAGTGGCAGACCTCATGACCAGTCACCCCCCTTACTGAATGGGTGGCCTTCAGTGGGTCCAGTACAATCCCATTTTCTTCTACCTCTCTCCTGTATACCTGTACACACATGCCACATTTATGTGAAATCATTTCATATTCACATTTTCTTGTATTACTGAGGCTTAAGCAAATGTGATCCAATACATTATTCCAGATAAATGCAACTTTAAGAATAAATTCAATTTACACAAGCCTTTTCAAAATAAGTAAACATGTATACATGCACCATCTTATGATAAAATCTTCCTCATACCTTCATTTCACCTTCTTCGACAACCAGCTGCCAGTTGGCATCTCCACCAACATCCTGCAAGGAGTAGGTCATGTGACTCCGCACCATATCCTCCACCTACAGCACAAGGCCAGGGGCAGAAAGAGAAGGTGATACTGATTATTTAAAGGTACTCTGATATCAGCATGGGGGAGTAGAGTAAATGAGTGCCTAAAAACCAAACGATAACTTAATATGCTGCTAAATATTAGCTTCCTATACAATATATACTATGTATGTTATGTCTTCAGGACACCACACCCACTATGACAAAAGGTTTTACAATATTTATCAACATTAGAAAACGAAATAATTATAATGAAGATTGATATAAACTGATCACTACTGAACGGTGGCTTCATTCAACAACCTACGTGCATTTGTGGAGTCAGACTTTATGTTTTCAAATACTTGCTGCCAAAAAGCATTTGACAGAGCATTGACTGAGGCGGCTGTTCTTCAGGAGGTAGAGTGGGTTGCCCAATAATCAGAAGGTGGCTCAATCCCAGTCTCCTCAAGTCTACAGGTGAAATATTTTTTCACCGATGTCGTGCTGGTGCTCAGTCTGAAACTGGTTCCATGCTTTTCCAACAAAGCTGAAACCATTGATGTCAGTGGGTATGTAACATAATGTACGAGGGTCCTTTTCATTGCTTAGATAAACAGTATATATTTACACATGGGTAACTTCATACAAATTTTACACAAATAATGTCAGAGAATACACTCATACAAAGAGGTTTGTCATCTTTCATTGACTGATTTTTTCTGTATGGATGTCTTCTGTACAGATGTTTTCTGTAGGGGTTTCCTTGTTGGTAGTATCTTGAGTGCCTTTTAAAGGTTCCAGGTAGCACCAAGTAATTGAGGAGGGGGATGGAATAGCCATATCAGTTCTCATTTTAGATCATAAGTTGTAAGCCAAGGGGGGAAATATTTTATTTAATAGTTGTTATTTCTGCAGTATTGATTTAATGTTAGTAAAGATTATTAGACAAGCTGTGTGTTTAGTATATTAGTTTAGTTACTATGTAACCCCAGACAATGGTATGGCTTGGGGGTCTATTAACAGCAGTCTATAAAAAGCTGCCAGTTAACATCCAAGGTTGCTGCTGGAACCACGTGCCACCTGTGGGCTACATAGTTTTTTGTTTTGTTTGTTCTTCAGTGTTGGTTAATAAACACCTGGTTGGTTGCACCTCATCTCTGTTTCAACCCTCCTCCTTTAATCTAGCCACTACTGGCCATCCTAACAGAGGGGCTACAAGTTCACCAGTTACTTGCAGATGTAGCCCACAGATGCTGCCCCCTGTGATGTTCTTCCAACAGGAATCAACCCAACCTCTGCCAGAAAAGTATGTAATAACCAGTAAATAAGGGCTGGTTCTCAAAAAGGCTCCACATCAGCACCATGTTAATAGAAAAGAGGCAGAAGTGTCTCAAACCCATAAAAGTGCCTTATCAGTTTGTGAGTGTTTGTGATAGGAAAAGCCTTCTAATTATAGCATAACAAAGCCATGTATGAATGATGATGTGCATCAATGAGTGAACGTAGCTTGTAGTTTAAGTGCTTGTGTGGTGAATAAGGTTAGAAAAACACTACATAAATGCAGTCCATTTACCATTTTCCATCTCTTCTTCAGAAGATGATTAGATGGTTGGCGTGCTGCACTAATGAGCAGCAGCTTGATTTCCATCATGCTACTTCTCTGGTAGTAATGTTGGCAAATCCCAGGACTGCCCACATCAACAAACTAGATACAACTTAAAAAACAGCTAAGACACATGGGAACTGTACATGTCAAATGTGGTGGAAATGAAGGAAACTAAACTGAAATGTCACATAACAGAAATGTGACAAAAACTAATCAAACCTGTAAATGCTGAAGCTGGTTGATAGAAAACTTCAATGTATCAGATTCTATAGCAGAATCTTTATCATTCACAACAGACATGGGAGCAAGTTGTCTCTATGTATGACCCGTCATTACTTCACACACAAATATAATGGGAGCTTGTGCTTCATGCTGGTTAAAGGATCTTCTTGAATAAGCATTTGCATTTACTGGGGATTCAACAAGCTAACGTGTTGCTTTAGGCTAAGCCTTGATGGCAGCGAGTTATCTCTGCGCTGAATCTGTGGACATTGTGAGGAGAGGCCCTGCCTATCAGAGTGGGGGAGGACAAACTATGAGTCTACAGGGGATGATGGACAAGAAATGAGATTCAAGAAGTGAGGAGGGGAAAAGAAAACCCAAGAAATAGAGGTGAGGCAGGTGGAATGAAGGGTTTAACAACCTTGTCGGAGAATCTATGTGTGCCAGAGCTCGAAAAGACGTCTCCGAGGGGAACTGGGCTGGATCTTTGTATCCTTGTCTTCTCAGTTTGAGACTAGACACAAACAGACACAGGTATTTTTATCATAGACTTGACATCAGAATGAACTTTACCATCAAAAACACCTTCTTACTTTTAGACACACAGTTAAATTGGTGGTGGTTATTCTATAAGTAGCTCACAGTGGTTATTGTATAAGAGTGTAGCCTGATCTTTCACCTACCTGTTCTTCTATTTTGTCCTGTCTGTCAAGAGCAGCTTCCACTGCATCAAAAAATTCATCCTCGTTAATGAGGCTGTTTGGACCTTCCTGCCAATATAGCAGAATGAGAACATTACTTGAAAAGTTCTTACATGATCCATTATTTATATTGCACTGTGGATAAATTAATTATATTACCTCATAATCTGGACCTCCAAAATGAGACTTTTTCTTCAACTCATTGAGGGCTGATTTATAACTTTCCTCTATTCTTCTCCGCTTCTCCATCTCCTACACACACAAAAATAATCAGATTGAATTTGTGGAAACAAAAAGTGGAAAGATCCTTTCTTATAAGTAGATGAAACTTGGATATCTGGACACTGTGCTGATCCAAAGATTACAGACCTTATCCAGTCTCTTTTGCCAGCTGTCCTCTCTCTTCACCATCAGGTCAATACAGTGGGACAGAGTGGCTAAGATCCCAGCTGTGGTGGCCTTGAATGTAATGGCCTCCCCCTTAAAATCTATGCCATTGATTCCCTTGGGATTCAAGGACTGGAACACTGCACAAAAGAGCAGAGGAACTACTGAAAAATAAACATCAAATTTTTACAGCTGTGTCACATGTGGCTCAACAGTTTTACAAGCTCTAAACTTATTTCCAAATGGTCTTCTTACTAGGGCTGTCACGATAGGTGGGCTTCATAGTCAGAGCTGTCTCCCTGAGATGACCATATTAGGGATTTCCTCTCTCAATGATGTCATACAGAGCCGAGTAGAAAAAAAAAACTGTCCGAAACTCAGCATTTTAGAAGTCTGAAGCCTGAGCTTTTGGCTTGATTACTTGTACATACGCCGACCTTGTTTTTGAAATGTATCACTGTTAACAACTGTGGGAACAATAGGTTTTGATTGTACAAAGGCTCATAAAAATAAGCTCACCATGAAACGCACAATGACAACTCAATGAGAATCATAATTTCCATGTAGATATAAGTAAATGGGATAGTTGAGAAACTGCTGTTTGATAACATCAGTCTGCGTACCTGGAGTGAATGTTGTATTACAAAAAAGAAAAGAAAAAAAGACATGCATTTGTATTTTGTGTCATCTAGATTTCTACTAAACTTTCCCTTTGAACCAGATTTAACTGTTTTTAGCCTTTACAGTTATGCACCACTTAGATGTCTAAGTGGTGCATAACTTAGGTTTAAGACCTTTAAGTGGTGCATAACTTAGGTTTAAGACCTTTAATTAACAGGTTTAAGACCTTTAATGAACAGAAACTGATCAGCGGGCAAATTAAATAAGGTTGAATTAAAGTCTTTGTAATAGCCTGAAAAGATACATTTTCAATCAAATTTAGATGTAAAGGGACATCTTTTTAAATGACTGGCCGACCCGATTTGGACCAGGACGTGGTGCTTGCGGGGCAGCATTAGCAGTATGCACACCTCTGTTTATGAAGTATGGTGGCAAGATATTTTGGTGGCATTACATGGCCTTCAAACACTATTTTGCTGAAAGCTGAGCTTATCTGGACACTTACACTGACTATTATAACTCACAACCTGTAGCATGTCAGCAGCTGTTCTCTGGCTGCAGGTACATTCTCAGAGCATTTTCATATGCAAGTTAACACTTTTTGGTGCAAGATATTTTTAATATTTAACAAATAATTCTTTGAAAATTGTAACTGATTTCAGTTATGTTTTTCTGTGCTCTAGAGAGAAATACATTTTAAAAACAAGTTCCCAGGGGCTCAGAGTCAGAATTCTGCATTACTCACATTTTTCTTTGCTGCCATTATTGTTGTGCAGAAACTCTCCATCTGTGCGGGTGTTGGGAAAGTCATCCACATCATCCTCCACAACTGGAAAAAAAAAAAAAAGAGAAAGATTCAGAGGGAACACGAGAAAACCAAACAGGCAGTTTTGCAACACACAAGTCTTTTCTTTCAGGACTTTCTGAAAGTCAGAGCTCCGGGACAGGGTAGCGCCTAGTGGCCCATTCGCAACTTAAGCTCCAGCAGAGAACGCCATCAGACTGACAGATCTCTGCTGTGCTGCACAACATGACAATGGTCTGGTCTCATCTTCAGAATGGACAGAGGGTGAGAGAGGGAAAGAGGCGCAGAGAAAGGGAGGTGAGGAGAACAAAAACAGGGCTTCATTCACTGCGGTCAACCACAGATGCCCAGTGCAGGCTGCCATGAACAAATGTTCAGCCAGCCAAGACAGCATGAGGGGCGGGTGAGTCACAGCACATAAACACATTCCTTACCAGACCCAGTGCATGTTTATCCCAAACAAATATTTACCATCATTTATATATGGAATATGAACACTAAGGTTTCTTCAGTGTCATTTTAGGCTCACTTCTTTCATTATACTTTTGTGTTGCACTGTCCTACACACACTGGAACTGCTAAACTGACCTGAGCTAACAACTGTTTTTATTACTGTCCAATTTATTGTTTAGGCAATTAGTTGTTTTACTTGCCTAAAAGCTGAAAAAATGCTCACTATAATTTTCTTAATTTGCCATTTTCAAATTGCTGTATCTGAACAGTAGTCCAGAAACCAAAGGTATTCCGTTTTCTTTCACATATGGTAAAGATAAATATCAAATCCTCATGTTTGACAAGCTGAAAAAAG
>VUQI01001542.1:36468-48872 GCA_015106735.1 Paratilapia polleni | reverse complement strand
AGCCTGTTTCAAACTGCTCTCACTGTGCACTTCACCCCTGCCATTTGCCATTCTTTTTGTAGGTCACTTGATGTCATCCTATGGTTCCTGAGTGACATTCGAATGAGGTATGGTCATCCTGGTCAGTGGAGAGTCGTTTTCGGCCTCTGCCAGACTGTAGCTTTGTTGTTCCCAATGTCTGCTGCTTGACCTTGTTCTTATGAACCGCCGTCTTTTAAGGATGGAAGCAACCCGACGCTCACTGTATCCCTCTGCCAGTAAAGCCAGAATTGAACCCTTCTTTTCCTCATACAAAACTTTTCTTTTCATTTCTTTTGGCATGGTCAATAGTTATTTTTTTTATTCCAGTTACTTTTGATGTACTACTAGCACTGTTTTTGCCATCCAGTTGGTCCTATTGCAAGAGGATAGTGATGACCACAGCAATGGTTTTTATACTTTTCCTCGTTAAATAAGATTTGGTTCAGGTGATCACCTCATCAGTACCTTATTAGGTAGAAACAGGTGTGCTTGTGTTGGAATTCAAGAGACACTGGAATGGAATGACTGTCATATATGTAGAGATGCTTTTATATATATATATATATATAAATATATTCAATTCAATTTTATATAGCGCCAAATCACAACTACAGTCATCTCAAGGCACTTTATATATTAGAGTAAAGACCCTACGATATTAGACAGAAAACACCAACAATCAGACGACCCCCTATGAGCAAGCACTTGGCAACAGTGGGAAGGAAAGGTGATCACCTCATCAGTACATTATTAGGTAGAAACAGGTGTGCTTGTGTTGGAATTCAAGAGACACTGGAATGGAATGACTGTCATATATGTAGAGATGCAGATTTCTGAAAAATTTGCAGTGGTCTCTTAATTTTTTCCAGAGCTGTAGTTTTGCCATTGGCAACAAGCAAAAGCTTGTCAGTCCAACCAACCTCACCCTATAGTTGCCCTAATATGTTTTTTTAGGGCTGTATGACAAGGATTTCTGAGTTGCCCAGAAGACTACTACAGAAGTCTAAGTTTCCCTTGAGGAAACCCTGTAGATAACAGCATCATGTTACCTCCTTGAGTAGCTCCCAATCAAACTGATTGTTAGTAAAACTTGAGTGAATGTCCAAGTTTTAACTGGTCTTGTTCACTGTAGTTAGTGTGAAATTGAAGTGTATGGATACACACACACACACACACACACACTTTATCTTTCAGTATGCATGCCTTCTTCTCTCTTTATTAATTTATATAACACTGAATGGTTCAAACACTGGATATTAGAGGTGCAGCAGTTCTCCAAAACCACAGCTAAACCGCAGTTGTATCTTATCGTGTTGTACTGTTGCCTGTCTGTGTGTTTCCCTGCGTTCTTCCCTGTGTTTGGAATTAGGTTTTTGGATTTCTTCAGCCAAATAAAGGCTCACCATTTTGTTTTTGAACTCTGCCTCTCTGCATCCTGTGTTTGGGTTCTTACCTCTGCTCACCAAAATTATGACACTCTCATGCCAAATGCCTTGAGCTCAAAACCAGGATGTTGTTGTTGTTGTTTACTGAACAAGAATTTCTGCCACTGAAGCCCAAATTTTATTGCGAACCTCACAGGCATATTGTAATTAGTCGAAAGAGAAAATTCAAGCTGCCAGAACTTTTGTCTAAATGTGTAAACTCAAAAATGTATTGAATGAAGTTCACTTGATATTTTGAGTTTTCTGGGCCTTTTCTTTTTTATAGTGTAATGGTGCAAAAATTGACATCAACAACAAAAACTTTTGAAAAGGTACACAGGGGTACCCATTTATTTATATATTTGCTTTGGTATTCATTCATACTGCCATTTCTATAGCACTTTTCTAGTCTTACTGACTCAAAGCTTTAATCACCTACACCACCTACAGCAAACTCAGAATCACCAATAACCCAGCATGCATGTCTATGGACTGGCCTAAGAAACCCCACCAGGCACAGTGAGAATAATGTAATAAGAGTTCTAAACATCTTCCTACCTGAGACGACATTCTGTCCATGTCTATTTTACATGTTCTCTATATGTGAGCTCTCTTTGAGCTGCCGTTTCCACAGCTCAGACCTTTGACCTAGTTTGAGGCTGATTTCTAGGAAAGTAGAGCAGTACACAGAACTGTGGGCTTGTTTATCCATGGAAGAAGCAGCCCAGATGGGGAAAGAAACCCTATCTGCACCCCTAAACACTCCCTCTATACTGTAAGATTTGGCAGTCTTCCATGGTCTGAATCCTCCATAACAGCCTATGTGCACTCTGGTAAACAGATTACTCCCAACACCAACACCACTGAACATCGCATGGTGCAAGAAGTGTTCTGTTATTTTTATTTATTTATTTTTTAAATTTGCCTCGGTTTTCTTTACAGTGAGCAAAACATGAAAATATCTCAATGAATGACATAATCATTATATCAAATGCATCACTTTTTGAGCGTTTCTGGCCATCTATTGAAATCTGAACTAGATTTTAATGTATTCTGTGTGTTTGAGAAATGCCTGGTTGTAGAAAAAGGAATTTCTAAAGATGGATCAACCACTATGCTTGGCAAAATTTATGAGGTATAAAACAGGCAGCAGAAAGAAAATGGCTTTACAGCCTTCTGTTTGTGACTAGAACCTGCATAGAAAAGCTTTGATGTCTACAAAAGTTTTTTTTTTAGATAAAATGCATGTATACAACATAATATAAACACACAAAAGATGTCTCAAAGCTTCTTGGCCCGTGCACTTAACAGCTCTCTGAGGAAAAGTCAGCATTTTTCACAATGCCAGAGGCAACATTCTTTGGCCATATGATGTGGGAATGTGAATCAAGAGGGTCCGTATGTATAAAGCATCCAGACACGAAATGTAAGAGATGTATGGGAGACTTTTTAAACAGGGAAGGAAATCCGAAACACCATTTTCTCATACAGATTTGTACGTTTTTATTCAAATACTTGTAAAAAATGTGCATTAACTTTGCATAATGTTCTGCAGCAAAGGTTAAAATATCAGAAGATTTAAAAGGTAAAGCCTTCTCTGTGGATAGTGTGCATCACATGCTTCTGTTTATGCAATACAGTACGAATAACCTACATACAGTATTTAAAGTGTCATCATAGTTGAGAAATGTCAGATACGAATGTCATAGAGTGTTGAGTTACATGAGACAGGTACACTAGGAAATGCTTTTTTCCTTTTACTTGAACCCAAATAAGGTATTCCTCTTTTAAGCACCATTTAGCCCCTAAACATGTAAGACTTCATTCCTCTTTCCACTAATAAAAATTAGTTTCTTATAATGTGCAGCTTTCTATATAGCTTCCAGCAGCAGGGATTTTTGGTCTGTGGATTTGAGCCCTCCACAGCTGCTAAAAATGTTCAAAACAGCCATCTCAATAGAGAAGAGGTGCTCATCCTCCACCTCTGGACAGTGGCACCTCATGAACTCTGCAAGGCGGATCAGGTACTCAGTGTTGTGGCCAGTGTTGCCTCTGCAGATGGCAATCTGGGCGGCAATCTCCTTGTCCGAGGCTGGGCCGAGGTAGATGGGGTTGTCAGGCGTGGCGATGTAGACGAGGGCCGACATTGAACCGTGAGCCTTCTCTTTAGGGATGAATTCCACCATCTCTGTTACATAGCCTCCCAATACAGCCTCTCTCATATTTAGGTACTGAAGAGATGCTTCAATCTGGCACTCAGTCACTTCATAGGCCACTCCCCATGTGCAAGCCTGCAGGGAAAAAATAGGTCAAGTCAAAAAGAAGTCTCAGTCAAAAAAAAAACAGTCTTGTTGTTTGTGAACAAACACTAGAGATTGAGCCTACTGGATTTTAGATAATTACCAAGTTTTCCATGACACAAAGATTTTAATGATTTTAATTGGTCTAAAGATTTTAATGGTCTAATTTCATAGAAATTACAATGTACCTGGGAAGACTAGTGACTCACATGGCATGACAATCTGAATAAACCACCAATGTCTCCTCAGGCTTGTTGTGTTGACAAAGAAAAAAAACATTTCTCGATGCTTTAAACTACACAACATTGTTTCATTTAGTTTGAACTTTTTCCAAAGTGTTCTTTTTAGCTAAAATGTTTTTTCAAAACCTATCTTACGTTTTTAGTTATTAACTATAATAATCTTGGGCAGGAGTGTAGAAAATATTAATTCATTATTTCATTTTTTATTAAGTAGCCCACTCACCTCCTCATCTGCTACTAGTGTGACAACTCTGCCTGGCTGTAGAGGGCAAGGACACAAACAGTGAGAACTCAGCGTACAACAAGAAACTGCTTTACACTTCACAATAACACGCAATAAATGTACAAATGCACAAGAAAACTACTAAAATGATCAGAATCATCAGGAAATGTTTGTCCCAGGTGTGGCTACAAATCTCACCTTTTCCTTGTCCCCTCGATAAAAGTTATCTCCGTGCCAGAACCGTCTTTTGTATCCTTTAATGTACCCAATTTTTCTTCTCTTGTATTGAAAATCAGGTTTCCATACTAGGGAGCCATATCCAAATATCCACAAGCTGCCCTTGTCCTTCATAATGTCCTGAGGTTTCACTGTAGGCACTTTACTTTGTATTAAAAACAAGTCCACAAGTAGCTGCTCGCCCTTATTTCCAGGTTTTTATTACCTTACACATTCTCATATATCAGACTGCTCCTATTATAAAATGCTGAAAGGATGAACCATCCTTCGCGTCACAACGCTGTCTTGTAGAAAGCGCAGTATCAGTTATTAGTCAGTGTCATCAAAATATGCTGCATTTCTCCTCGGTATCCCGACGTAGACACACGTGTATTTGTTGTTCAGAGTACGTCAGAGAGACTAGACCTTGGATGGGGGCGGGTATTTTGTGGTGACGCCTCACACTAAGTTTACGAGCCACTGCGGCTGGGAAAACACACAAGCAGCAAGAAAATAGCAAGAATAAGCTTTTTCCCCCCTTCAAATCAAGAAACTGTATCTGTTACTAACACGTTTACCTATGGGTGCACCTATTGTATAGTGGCAAACTCATAGTGCCGCAGGTAATCACATTACCTATAAATAGCCGGGACTGTTATATCTGTGCGCTCTTAAGCTCATTAGGTGTCTATGTTCTGCATAGACAAGTAACACCACGGTGGCTGACAGCTGACATCAGTTTGTCCTCTGTAAATTAGTGTGCATGATATTGATGAGTTGAGAAGGGAGAGAACTCCTTTCTTGTAACTTCACACGAAACCTACTGCCACCAAGTGGTTATGAAAACCATAGCTCTGGCCAACCTGGTGCTTTTATATTATTTGTGGGAGTTCAACTGGATAAAGTGCTAGATCTCCAAAGTGACCATGTAATTTCCAGGTTTCTACTGGCTCCTTATTGGTCCCTCTGCGCATCGTGAGGGCCTGGCAGCGACTGTTTGCTGTGCTCACGCCCCGGTAGTGACAGGAAACATAGATTTTTCTCAGTGCGCCAGTTTTGCTGTGTTCCTCACACCTTTCGACTTTCAGCCTGAGCCACGAAAATAGATTATCGATCATCACAGACGCAGACAACAAGAGATGCAGCAGCAGTTCCAAGATGCATTTAAGTGGAAAGACAACAAGGACTCTTTATTATCACATACAGATTTTTAACTATATATGTCTTTTTGTTTGAGCATTTTCTTACATTTCTGCCAATTACAATGCTGTTCACTGAATGATTGCTAGCACAATGATTTCACATCACACAGACACAGATCTCATAGACATAGTATCATCAGAAATGCTACCAAGCCAAATATTACTGTATCTATAGACAATGAAGTCACTTTCACACCAGCTGACACAAATAAAGTATCTAGATGATTCCAACATTTAATTCAGGATCTCTATTTGACCGGATGTACACTCAACCAATAAAGACTGACAAACAGACAGTGTACCAGATATGTAGTTCTTGTTTCTTCTCATAGCAAAATATTAAAAAATAAAATAAAATAAAACACCAAAAACACTTAAAAAATATATTCACCTTTGAGAGGCATCAACTTAAAAACAGACGTACAAGTCATACTTCTAATCTCAACATATAAATATACAGTATATACAAAATAATCTTATAAAACATAGAAAGAGAAAGATCAGTGCTTCATATACTTAAATTACTAATGAAATACTAATCTTACAAAATAACATTATTGATTCAGTAATTTCCATTGAAGGCGTCCTTGGTACGATAGTCACAACATGTATTTCTTTGTCTTTATTTAAGGGTGATTTTGCATAAAGTAATACAAGGCCTTATCACGAGTTTCCCTGCATGGCGCTTTAGCATATTGCATCTTTTGATCTTTCATTGTTACCTCAATGTTGTGCAAAGAAATCAAGATAAGCAGGGCAAAATATGTTCCTTTAAAAAGGATATAAGGCTTTGTGATCTAGGCTGAATACATTCTTTATAAAACGGATTTAACTTTCAAATGATAACCCTAGATATCTCTCAGAAATGAACCGTTTTCAGTAGTTTTTCAGTCCCTTTACTCTTTAGCACAATGCTGGCTTTTGTTTGCATAGCGCATCGCAGGTCAAATGAAATGGAAAAAGCTGGCTCCTTCCACATTCCTGTTGGCAGTAAGTTGATTTGTTTGATTGCTGATTACTGCAGTAAAATGGAGAGGAGTCCATCAGGATAGCCCTCTTCTTTCAATCAGCATTCAGGCACAAACATCTTGGCCTATTGCCTGTTGGAGGAACTTGAGCAGAGCAGACGAGGGTGTGAGCCGAAAACGCTGAAGGCGCATCCACAAGCCTGATTTGCTCATCATTTCTCTTTTGTCAGTCCTTACATTCGCACATAGATTAGTAGCTTTACTTCTATTGCATTCAGAGAGCACACAAGCTCTATCCAGTTATCAAGTTTTCAAGAGCAGCAACTTGCGTTTAAATAAATCCCAGTCTCTCCACACTTGTAAACAGTCCACAAGAAATCCAATGTTGACGATGAATAATATATTCCATTTATTATACCTGAAAAAGAAGAAGGGTAAAAATTTAGTGACAATCACAGCAATACATGCAAGATCTCTAAATTAACAATTATTAAAGAACTAGAACAAAAAAAAAGTAGATTTACCTCAGTTGCAATGATGCATTCATTTTTCTCCTCTGCTATTACAAAGACAGACTGGTACATTGAATCTCCAGAAGAACTTATTGTAGATATTCTACACTCTGGTCTCTCACTGTGAAGTACAGACACATCATGTGAGTTATGCAGCACAAAAACAATAGCCAATGCATAGGATGGGGGGATGGTATAGTTAGCATATTTATCTCTTCCTATACACCCACCTGTACATTCGACTTAAATGCTTTGTGCCTTCTATTGACTTTTCACAGTTTTCATCTTTGTCCAGAAGGGACAGTTCATCCTTGTACCTCGCGGAGGTGTTATAGTCCAGGTGGTAGTGGTTGATGTATTTGTGATTAGACTTTTCACTGGGACAGTCCACCTCCAAATCAAACTTTTTATTGGTGTTCTTGAGCTCTAGAGTAGAGATGAGGTTCTCTTTCTGAAGGTCAACCTTGGAGAGGTTGTTCATGGTCTCTGAGTCCTGCTCCTTACTCTTCTGCTTTTTCATGTGTCGCATTACCACCACCGCCATGCAGAAAAGCACCAGAACAACCACTATGCCTACACCCAAACTGATGGCTAACAAGTTTAGCTTGTCACTGATGTTGGCTGAATGCTCACTGCTGAACTGGCACTGGGGGCCACTGTAATGAGTGGGGCAGATGCAGGTAGACTGGCCTTTGGCTCCTATGGTGCAGGTTCCTCCATTGAGGCAGGATTGAGAAGCACAGTGGTCTGTGGGCTTGTCACAGTGGCGGCCCGTGTACCCTGGGGGGCAGGTGCAGGTGTAGTCATTAATGTGATCTATGCAGGTGGAGCCGTTTGCACATGGGTTTGTTGCACACTCGTTGATGTTGATCTCACAGCGCAGTCCTGTGAAGCCTGAGCGACAGCTGCACAGTCTGAGGTTACCACGGACCACACAGTGTCCGCCTATGCAAAACACACAAGCATTATTTTTGATGGAGACATATAGCAAATATATTTTTGTAGTAAGGTGTGTCTGGTGTCTTACCATTGGTGCATTGCAGTGAGGTACATTTATCCACTTTCTTCTCACAGTTAAGTCCAGTGTATCCTGCTGGGCACTCGCATACGTAACTCTGCCCATTATCCCTCTCTCTGCACTTGCCACCGTGGAAGCATGGTGTATCTGCACAAGTGAGCATCCTGTGCTCACAGTGTTGTCCTTCGAATCCCTGTGGACATACACACCTATACCCATTCTCAGAGTCCTGCAGGAGAGAAGATACAAAGTTTATCAAAAAGCTCTGTGTCAGATGTTTTTTATCACATCCTGTTCATGACTGCCCCAACGAACCCCATTATCCTTAGACTGAATTCTATTTACAGTACATCGTCTGTGAACTGGGTCATCTACTGACTTGACAATCGATAGCATCCTCCTGGACTAGTAGATAGACTGAGGCAAAAACAAAAACAGGAAAGCCTGTGTTGTGGGAAAGGAGAGAGAGAGACTTCCGGACTCACCAGGCAGTGGCCTCCGTTGTCGCAGGGCTGGCTGTCACATTTCCTGACCTCCGAGTCACAGTTAACCCCAGTGAAGCCTGGCAGGCAGGTGCAGGTATAGCTGCCCTGGCCTGTGTTCAAACACGTGGCCCCATTTGCACAGGGTTTATGGTGGGTGCAGTAGTTCAGGTCTGTAAACAAACAGAGGAGGAAACCTTAATAGTGGGACCAAAAGGAGGGACCACATTAAAGGAGCCTAAGAGTCATGTAGTTCCCTTATTTTGCTGTATTCTTTTAGACAAAGAAGTCTCTGTCTCATTGTCTCACCTTGGTCACAGAAGATGCCCCCCCAGCCTTCTTTGCAGCTGCACTGCCAGGGCTCTTTACAGGTACCGTGTTTACAGGACGGATGGAGTTTACACACATCACAAAAGAGCCCCTGCCAGCCCTCTCTGCATCTGCTCACACAAAACACAAGTTGGATCAGACACAAATCCACATTCATCTGCTCTCTCACATACAAAAGCCATAATAAGCCAGACAGAGAGAAAACATAATGAAAAAAGTTCACTTTGTACATGTTGTATTCTTTATATCCCTCGTGAGTTGTGCATATTCAAACTGAACATGGGTTTACTCTTAACAGGTGATTATTTCTGCAAATGTGGGTGATGCCTTGCAGTGTGTGCATCCCCACATGCAAGGTAACAGATCTTAACATTTCATTAGATAATTCCAGAGAGACAGCAAACATAAAACTGAATACTCACTTGCACTCTCCAGGTAATGTGCAGTTTCCATTCCTTTCATTGCACCCCTCAAGACAGATTGCTGAGGAAACAAAACAGAACAAAACAAGGATATTTAGTTTCATGAATTCATTTGGGATTTATTAAAACAGCAATGTATATTATATTCCCTGGCTTATCAGTAGAAAAACATAATTTCCCGTTCAGTGTTGCATGTGACATTGATTTTGCACTGTTAAACGGGTGGCTAGAGCGGAGCAGATGCTTGTTCTCAAAAAAAGCAGGACAGCTGCCCCATTGTTATCTGCGGACTGTTCGAGCCCCGTTTGCAGCTGCTGCCCTACACCGCCTCAACAATAGGGCCTGCAATTTAGTGGCGCGTGGCGGGCGATAATGCCGCGATTAACCCCGACGCGTGCTGCTGAGCGACCACCGCCCTGGATTAAACCGCACGCGCCCAGAGAGAAAGCAGCATCAAGTTGGCTGTCGTCAAATTTCACCTTAACCTCGCTGGTGTGGGATAGTGCTTGGCTTCCTTACAACATACACACCTGTGATCCTGTGGCCTAGCAGGTAATTTAATATAGGTCGATTAAAAGTTAAAAAAGGGAAATATTTATGCTTGAATTTACAATAAATGACACTTTTGCATCTTAATTAAAGGATTAAAATTGTTAAAAAAATGTACAAAAAACCCCTTTCTTCCTTTGTGGCTACTTGATATGCTCCATAAAACTGTTAATGGCCTATTTTCTATGCTTTCAGGCTAGCTCCCTTTAGGAGCAATGTGCAGGCAACCCTCCCGAAATCTGACTTATGACCTTTTATAACAAACAAAGAAAAGTGTCCATATGGTGTCTTTACTCTTGCTTACGTTCTTGGCAGTATTCTCCCTTCCATCCCGGTAGACAGGCTATTTGCCCGTCAGGCTTGCAGGTGTAGTGGCCAAAACGGTCGTCTCTCGGAGCGCATATTTTGGAACAAGTGTCCCCGTAGTAATTTTCATTGCAGATGAACCGGTATGAGTACCTTAGCTCCGTCTGCGTCCCGTTCAGCACATCCTGGGACCACTCACGCCCTATTCCCAACTGTCTTTGGATGGCAAAAGAACTAATCAAGAATTCGGGGTTGGTGGTATCTGTGAAGGGGGGGAAAAAGCATCCCATTTAAGCCACAAACTTGGTCACACGAAGCACAGTTTAAACTGTAGGCAGCACTATGGAGCTAATAAATCTAGCAATTATTATTTTATGACAATACAGTATTTGACTAGGCCTACTGAAAGTTCCCTTTTCTTTCGCATATGAACATTATGCGCCCCGTTCAGAAGGGCCTAACAAAAAAGGTGTAAAATCCAGGAAAAGGCTGTCATGGGACTTTTGGCAAGGCTTCAGATTCTCACTTAAGCATGTACACTTTCCCATGAATGCCAAAAATAAAACAAGGGAAGTACAATTGTGTTGGTAAGTTTTGATTGCAGAAGATTGTCGTGTGACTCATGACACCCTAACAAACATGAATCCATGACGCTGAAACGCCAGATGCATTTGCCAGCACTTCAGGCGTTCAGCGCCTTACTGATTAAAATGTCTTGTAGGTAATAAGTACACCCGCAATGACTCCCTCTAGTGGTGAAAACGTAATTAGCCTCTCCTCACCTCCTGGCTGCTCCGCTGCGGGAGAATCCCAGGCTTCAATAATTAAAGAGAAAGCACCCTGTGGGGACAAATTACGAAATAAATGTCACAAAAACTGAAAATGCAAGAATGGCACATTTATCTTTAGCTTTGTTTTGCTGAAACAGGGGTAGCTGCACAATTCATGCAGAAAATATGGGGACTGGATTATGTCATAGTTGAACTTTATTCTCACTTTTTTTTTAAGGCAAACATTAAACAAAACATCTGATCCTTAAATGTCACTAAAACATTGCATAAAATTGGTGTTACAATAAACAAATAAATAAACAGGCTTAATTATTATATCCAAAATACATTTTGAAGTGTTTTTTTCTTATGTGTTTAATTTGTTACTAACTCTGAATATCGGTTTACATTTGCTGCGGATCTTTCCGGTTTCCGCGTACACGTGTAAAACGTGTAAAGCGCCCGACAGGACAGGTGCTCTTACCGGCCAGGTGAAGTTAAGCGGCAGACGCAGCCTGGCGTCCTGCTGGATGCTGAAGGAGTCGGTGCCCAGAACAGGTGTGGTGACCTTGCCAAATATGCAGTTTCCAGGAGACACCTCCTTCTGGAAGTTCTTCAAACACACCTTGAAATAAGTCCTGCAGCCAGTCATGCCGCAACTAAGCCCATTTGCCAGCAAACCTTTAGTGTTCTGAAAATGATGGAGCTCTATCTCGAACACACCCGTTCCGAAAACCTAAAAGGCAATACAGAGTGAGCACAGAAAAATGCGACATTTGTTCCGAATAATTTTGTAATGCAATGATTAAAAAAAAAAGAAAAAACCTACCTGAGTAGATGCTGTTATAACTATTGCGAGGATAGATGTGAACCAAACGGCCATCCTTTAGAGTTTTATGTGCGTATCCTTAAAAAAGAAAACAGTTTGTCCTCCCACAAAAAGACGCTCCTATTCCAAGTGGTGATAGCAAAATTTAAAAAAAAATGCAGTGATGATAAAAGTGATCAGAATAAATATAATCCTTTTTTCCCAAAGCCTGTAGGACAAGATCCAGCTCCACAATCCGTATCCAGAAGAAGAAGTTGGAAAAGACCGAGTTATCCGTGTGCTTGAGGTTAGACAAATATCAGTAACGTCAATATCCACAAGTGAGTCATTCTGCGGTCTTTATGTTGCCCATCCATCGTGCCGGTCAGATGTTGTTTGAGTTTGCTGTGCTGATGTGAGGCTTGTTTTGCCAACAGTGATGCGGGCATGTGGCGGAGCATCAGCGCATAGTGACTCCCAGTGAAGGATGCTTGACGTCCCTCCCAGTTTATATACCACGGTGTAGTGTCATTACGGACAATGTCAGTGGGTAAACACCGCCCACTCTCCTCTCCACCTTTTTTTTTTTTTTTTTTTTTTTCGGGGTTTTT
>VUQI01001542.1:25074-36448 GCA_015106735.1 Paratilapia polleni | reverse complement strand
TGCACGGAGTATTATTAACATATATAATGATTTTAGAGGAGTTTGTCCCTGAAAAAAAAGAAGACATTTTCTGCGCTTTTGCATGCGCATTGTTCATCCAGAAACCAAAATAAAACGGTAGTGATTACAGTGATTTACAGTGTTAATATAGATAAAGTCTTTAGGTTTCCAGAATGTGTAGATTCACTGCTGGCTGCCACACTAAAAAGTCTCAGTATAAATGGTAATTTGTAAGCAAAGCTGTCTTCACGGGTCACTGATTGTGCGTCTTTCTTTTTCCTTGTGTTTATTTTAGAAGATGGAGCAGGAGATAGCCTTCCTCATAATGGATTTAAATTTTAAACACACGGTGTCACTCATAAATCAGGTGAGGTACCCCTGTTTTAGAAACAAAAAGGCGCTTAACCTCAAAAAAAAAAAAAAAAATAGGCCTGTGTTGCTTAAAAATTGTATTGATTTCTATAAATGGACAGTTATCATTTGAAAAGCTTATGTGTGAATAAACACAAAGCCTGAGAGTGTACTTGTAGCAGTGTTTGTTGAACTAACATCCACAAGGCATCTGAAAAACGTTTTTTTTTTCTTTTTTCAAGTGTATGCAGAATTGTTCCAAGAGGGAAAAGAAAAATGAACTCAAAAGAGTATATGAAGGCTGCAGAGCAAATAAATTCACACGCCATATGCAATTTTATCTCATGAAAACTCATGCTGGGCACAGGCATTGTTACCTTTATCACCCCTGCAGCAGGCCAACTTGTCTGGGAGGATTTACAGTGAGGGAACAGGATTTAGGAACTGTTCCCTGGCCATGAAGGTGTGTGGCTGAACAGCTCTCCTGCCGAGATGACTTCATCTCTAACCCCCCACCTTTGACTTATAGGTTTGAGGTTCCACTTTAGAGCAGAGACAATGGACTATTGAGTCTGGAGCAGTGTGAGTAATAGGCGCAGACATCTCATACCTCTGTTATATTGAAGCATTTGGCGTTCCCACCATTGACTGAATCACACAGATCCTGTGGTGGATCAATGCAGCCTTGTACAGTGCATGGTTTAAACCGTGTATTCTTGTTCTGCTTTGTGTCAAAAATTCACTTATCTATGGGGAATCTCAGTGGTATACATGGCTTCCACAGACTCTAGAGCCTCATCAATCTCTTAAGACATGTGTAATGGTGTGCCTGCCTTCCCTTCATACACATCAAAACATCCATACACTTTAATATTTGATGGAGTCTGGTTAAGGTTTCTCAAGTGTAGCTCAGGTTTCAGTTCCTTGTAAAGTAATTGGACTGTGCTAAACAAGCAGTGATGCTTGGATTGGAATGTCTTGGTGCAACATGAATGAAAACATTGGCTTGGACCAGATATGGAGACGCGCCTTTGTGGTGATGCACTTACTAGACTTTGTTAATATTTACAAATTGCGATTTTATCACTGTCGTTATATTATTATTGGTATTATTATATAAATAGAGCAAAAACCTGGTTTGAATTAATGGGACATTTTAGTCCTTAGCTCTATGAGTTATTTACTCTTGGCCAATGCAAACAATATTATAACAGTCTTTTCTGCTGTGTTGCTCTAGAATAAACATGGCCATGGAAACAGACATCAGCCCACCCCAGTTTCATCTGCAGCCTTGTACAGTACATCATTTTTCTTTGTGACAGTATTTTGTAAAGCCAGCTCATGATTGTTCTATGTATATATTCAGCTGGCATCCAAACCCTAAAAATAACATTTTGATTGGAAAAGACAGAGACATGAAAGTGGCTGCTGACTCATTTGGGCTTATTTGGCAAGTTGCTATTTATGAGAAACTGCCTGATGCAGTTGTTTAGTTTATTGGAAGACTGATATATTTTTTTCTTCCCAGGAAGCCTTTCTCATAAGATATGGAGTTTAAGAAGTTGTTTGAAAGGTCATCATCCACAATAATAATTATTTAATCCAATCAGGCGCGCAGTGTTTGGGGTTTAATAGGGGAGTTTTGTTTATTTGTTCATTTGTCTTTCATTAATTAAAATTTTAGCAAATGACTCAGAGCACACTTACTCAAAACTATGTGACAACAGTCACACCAGTATACTGCTGTACTTATTTTTTCCAAAACACATCAATTTTATTGTGTCCCTCATTTATTTAGCAGGGATCAAAGAGCTTCTTAAATACATTTTTCATTTGCTAAATATCACTATGTATTTACTGTAAATTTGCACTGCACAGTGAACCTTAAAACACCTAAGTGAAAATTCACCTGACAGAGACAGACTGATGTGAAAACATTATCCAGTTGGAAGCATTTTTTTTCTTTCTTTTTATTACATTTTCTCCTATCACACCATTTTCTCCTTTTATTGTCTAACTTTCGGTGCCACTCTCCTGGTCACCGTTCCAGTAGTATCAACAATCTGGGCAACTGCAATAGAAAAGTAGCTACAGTGCTAACATACGGGCCCTTTTATTTCAGATATCTGGCCTGTTTAATGCGTAGCAATTTAACACTTCTTTACAGCACATTTGATCTCTATGCCCCAATCTGTCCAGCCAATCAACTGGGCTTTTGATGTGCACTGCCAATGGATCTGAGGCTTCTAAGCATGTCGCTCTGGGAGGAGATTGCTGTTGCAATTAGAAAAAAACAAGGGGTGGTTTCATTCTCTCACAACATCATGTTTAACCTATGCAGGTCTTAACCTAACATTATGGATATGTGCTATGGAAGAGTGTTTGAGTGTTTCAACCCAAATTGTTGAAACGTTATTGTAAGCATGGGCGACATAAGAGAATTTCCAGAAAGATTTTACGTGTTTAAGCCAAGGATTAAATGTTTCTCACTGCTGAGGAGAAAACATGATTGTGCATGTCTAGCATCATGAAGTATAAATCAGTGTGATTTATGTGACACTTTTGGACTTAGAAGTCATTACTGGTCAGCTTCTACATATGTCTGCAAGTTTTTGAACATATGGGCTAAATTACCTTGTTTAATATTGTTATGGACGTCTGTTTTCACTCACTTTAAACCTTCAGCTTCAATTCAAAGCCCCTGATGTTGCGGTTGCCTGTTTAATAAGAGCCCGAGGGGCTGTTGTGGAACTTTCCAGCCACCCTCTTTCTATGCTGTTGACAAAACAAAGCCATGCCAGCAATCCTCCACACTTACAGCACAATCATCAACACACTTTGGTCACTGGCACCATGTCGTGATCCATGCAGGTGTCAATACAAGGATTTTGGACTGCTGAAAAGATAGTATGGTAGCAAAATGACATTCTGTATGCCTTCAGTGCAATTTATGATTCAACAAGTTCTGCTCTGGTTGCAGGGCTTCAGTTAGGGGTGATCTGAGATCATGTGTGTAACAGCTGTCTGTGTGCTAGTATGCCAGAAAACAGCATAGCACACATCATCCTCCCACCAGGAAGGGTCTGTGATTATCCCAACCACCCCCTCAGTGTTCAGTATTGATCCTAACAGAACAGCTCCAGCTCTGACACATGCAGGGATGCTGGATATCACCACATCTGTCACCTTAAGCTGAACAGTGTCATATCCTGCTACATTTCAGCAGATGCATTTCCCTTCTACACTGTTTTTTAACCATTGTCCTCAAACAGAAAATAAATATGCGAAGGACACACATGAAAGCCAAACATGTTTTTATTTTTTTCTTCTTGAATTATTACTAGTGCAAGGATAATTGTGTGTGTGTGTGTGTGGAAGAAGCTACTGTAGCCTTGAGGAAATCCTCCTTTGCCAGAGTCAAAGCATCATTGCTTTACGCAAGCCAAAACCACACAGCAGGAAAAGGAAAGAGAGAAATGGAGGTGAGGGAAGAGCATGCTGGTGTGAAGAGGGTTGTTAAAACCACAGCAGTTAGCCAATCAGGGACCAGACAGAAAGTATGAATTGCTTGCCTACAATTCACACACTAACTGTTATTGGGAGGTGTGAACAGGTGCACTTACTTTAATGTGCTGTGCAGTGCAGGTCTGCCTGTGTTTAGTAGTGCAGATACACCACAGATGTTTTAATAGTTCCTATTAATTGCATGTCACTGAAGTTACCCGGCTTTGAGGATCGGGAAACTGCCATCAACGTAATTGCCAGTATTAATCTTCAAAGTTGCAAGAGTTTTGGCCTCAGTGTCCCCGTAGGGGAAATTCACAGTAATCACTGAACACCATCAGCATGATTAGCGTCTAGTAATTTCACCTTGGCATGCCACGCTGTTAGATGCTGTGATCTTGTGTGATAAGGGCCTGTGATTCTGGTTTAATTATCCAGAGACTTAATGATCTCTTATCTGCTGTTCTTCCTCCACTTCCTGAGCGGGGGGCACATGACCTCTAAAGTACACTACACTTTATTATTGTTTATTTATATAGACAGACCTAGAAATATTTTAGGAGGGCCCGTTGTTTTTTCCTTTGACGATTTGAAGTTCCTAGTTGTCCTTTTCCTTTTGGTGTACGCATGAATAGTTTCCTACCTTTGCTGTCAGTTTCACAAACATACATTCCTGGGAATTTGTTCTGCTGGAAGTTACATGTGGGAGAGTTATACTTGCGTGCAGCGCATGGAGACCTGTGACTTATTAGGTGAAAGGCTTAGGTAGTGTGAGGCCTTTCTGTGTTCGCTTGTCCTACCAGAAACTTTCAGCAGCCGTCGGAGTGAAATGTGACCTGCTGTTTGGATTCTGTTTAATGAGTTGAACTGCAGTTGACCTCATCACTGCTCACTGTGTACATACACACAAACCCATCTCCACTCTGCAGCACAAACAACAGATGCAAACCCTTTTGTGTAAAGTGATTGTTATCCAAGTCAACTTAAGGCCTGGCCATGATATTAACAGCAGTGCGGCACACAGATTGTACATGTATACATTTGCACGTCCAGTTTGTGTTCCTGTGGACAGTGAATTAGTGGGCGTCATGCCATGTTTGACATCATTTAGGCCTCCTTCCATGCTTACCCAGCCTCAAAATGAGACAGTGGGGTCTTACTGGGTGCCTGAGTTTGAGCATGGTGGTGAGGAGTCTGTTTGTCCAGTAAAGGCTCATCGAGGTTGATTCCTTTCAGATGAGCCTGTGTAGAAAAGCTTCATGTTTACAGTGATGAATATGTTCTCACAGTGTCTTACTAATGGGCTTCAGCACTGATACACTGGGCCTCTTTTCTGATGTCAGCCCTGTTGCGCGAGAGGCTCCCTGGCTGCCAGGCCCTAATAGCTGTGGGCTGTTGTTCCAACTTGACCCCATGAGTCCCAAGTTGCCTCCTCTGATTTGCCTCTTATAGGCAATTTTCATATCGCTGTCCAGTATCTGACATATCTCAAGATCTCTATTCCTTCCAGACCATGTTCATACAATAGATGTCATACTTTTAATATAACCTAATTTAAAAATGCACCACTCTGCTTTGATTGCATTTTAAAGAACTGATTTCTTCCTTATGTGGAAAAAACAGGGTAAAAGTAGCGATTCCTCACTGTCGTATTATGGCATAGTAAAGGATTGATGCATTTCTAAGATACACAAATATGGATTTGTGATGTTTTTGTTTAACACTTGCACGTTTCTGGTAGATTTATATGAAAAATTTATTGTACCATGCAAATCAATCTTTCTGCTCAGAGTTTGTGTTCTCATACACTCCACAATGATTTAGTAGCCAGGGTGATAAATGACACTGATAGTATATGTGTAGACCTAGCACATTTGGGCTGTAATTTATTTATCTTGCTGTGCTGTGCTGTTGTAGGTGAATGCTAAACATATACCGCACATTTCTTATATTTTTGAAGTCTAGACAGAGCAGGTCTGAAAAACATATATATTGTTTTCTACTCAGGAAATAATTTTTCTTATTTGTGTAAGTCTTGTAGTGGCTCCTAAGTGATTATTTCCATCATTGTCATGGTGGGAAAACTCCTAGTTTCTATTTTCCAGCGTGACCAAAAACGAAACACCTTTTTCTGAAATGAAATAAGATGTTACATTTTATCTGTCTGCAAGTTGCATTGATGTACTTGCTTTAATGTATAAAATGAATTTACTATTGCAAATACTGTCACATCAAAGCAGGGTCTACCCTCGATCCATCCATTAATTCTCTACCGCTTATAAGGGTCAAGGACGTGAGGGCAGCAGTCTATACAGAGCTGGCCAGACCTTCCATACCTCCACCACCACCTCCATCTCCTTCCTCTGAGGATCCTCTCATAGCAATTACAGACATGGTGTTATGAGAAGATTATGTAACCTGACTGAGTCTTTAAATGTGTGATCAGATGCTGGCTTGATGTAAGACCATTAGATCAGATGTATATGGGCTTATATGTGCATTTGTGGGGCTTATTTGAAGAGCTAAAGCAAGAATTTAATGTTCAAGTTGGGTGTGATGGACCTTTAAGAGTTAAATGTATGGTGTCTTTTAAAGCTTTATATTGAAAGCATTAACATTTAATGTACTCCTGTTGACATGCCAGGATTTTGTGAGTGGTACTTTTCTTTCCCTAGTTGTAGAGGTGACAAGTGTCCACTGGTTACTTTGTGTCACCCACACCGCTAACAACAGTTGCCCTTCGCCCTCCACCTCCCGCCCTCTCACCCTCACCCCATCCTCGGCCTTACCCCAAGCCTGGGAGCGGAATTCTGGGAACATTTTTCCATGTGAAATGCCGAGGTCCAGTCAAGGGGTGTGACGCCAGTGCATTGTTCCAGCAGCAAAAAAGGAACCGCTTGTGATGAGGCCAATTCCTGTTGGTCCCAAAAAAACAGGCACTTTCTCACACCGACTTCCTTCCTCATTGGACAGCACAAAACAATCCCAGACCAACCAGCAAAGTGAAAAAGAAAGAAAAAGAAGGAAAAAGAACAACAGTGGAGGTAAGCTTTGGAGAAGTATTCTCACCCTATGCAGGTTTTGTAGCTATAGCTGGAAGCACATAGACTGTCTCTGCAATCTGCAAAATTCACCTGTCTGTCCCTTTGAAAGGTAAATGTCCTTTATCTGCAGACATAGACCCCCACAAAACATGCTGACATTATGCAATCCTAGTGACAAACAGCCCATGCCTTATCTTTACTGCCTGCGTGATTGTCATCACTTCAGTGAATCTCAGTGCATCTGTTTTTTTACTGTCCCACAATGTTTACTTTTGGCAGGCAGTAACTGTGGCTAAATTGTGGTTTGATCTGAAACCGTGCTATCATGTTACTTGAAGTAAAACTCTACATCAGATTGAGAATGCAGAAAAAGACTAGAGATCGAGTGAGAAGGGCAGTGAGGCTCTACTGATTGAGAGAGCAGGACTCAGGAAGCACCTGCCTGCTCGGAGAGCTGAGCATTTATCTGACCCTGCTCACATCAGGTGGTTTCCTTGTTTACGTTATCTCCGTGCAGCTCCCTGTGGCCCAGCCCCTATTGGCTGCCCTGAGCCACTCCTTTTTCCACCACATTCATTGATCTTGAGAGGGCTTGCCACTTCCTTGTTTCTCCTTTCCCACCAGAAGCAAAGAAACGTACCCTTCACCACCCTGGAGCTCACTGGCAAATAGACGGACCAGTTTAATAAGCTAAAAACTCAAAGCTCTGCCTGACCTCTCCCCTCTGTTCTCACAACACAAACATGGCAGCCTTGAAGACTGCTTTCCTTTTCCTCTTCTTGCTTATACTTGGGCACAGTGAAAACAACTAGAATCATCAATTAGCATGACTGATAACCTTGATCCTGCTGTCCTCCACGTCCCCTGTATTGCTCAACCTTAACCCAGCTGGAAAGATTTAAACACTGATCTGCCTTGGGGGTCAGGGGCTTTACATGTTTCATCCAGTGGTTTCTGGTAGTTCATTATTCCAGGAATTCTGTTGAGACAGTGCTTTTCCTCTCTTGATGAAAACACAGCAGCATTTTTAATAGTAAAGTTATTGAGTTGTACTGCTGCTGAATGTTTCCTTTTCCCCTGTTGATATAATTATGGTTAAATTGCTGCTTGGGATTCATAGTAATGACTGCAGGTGGGCCAGACACAGGTGCTGTCTGTAATTACTGTGCACATGAGATCCAGAATTGATTATCTGGGCTAAATACATATAATCAACCTCAGCAGATGTGCATCTAAACTGTTTTATCAAATGCTTGTTGTCACCAGGAGGGAAGGCTGAGCATTGTGTGTGTGTGCGTGTGTGTGGGAGACACTGGCAGTGAAAACAGTCTGTTGTGTGGCTGTGTACACAATACCTACCCATATGGCCACTGCTCCTAGGTTGGTACCCCATCCACCAACAGGATGGGGTACCAACAGTATTTATCTACAGTATTTGTCCTGGCAAAGCTTTCACTGATAGTCAGAATTGGTCATGGATGTTATCCCAGTTCTAACTCAGTGAAGAATTATCCTCTACAAAAGAATAAAGGCTATGTGATGCATTTTTCATAGTGTTCTTATAACTATAGAACAAATACAGTTCAGCATGAGGATTATTTGCACATATTGTTCCATTTTAGTGGTCAGGCTAACGTGAACCTCCACACCACTGACATTTACCTCCGTCCTTCATGGCCCTGCTTTCCTTACTATCTTGTTATCTCAGCAAGTGTTTCCTGCAAGCACCTCACTCTTCTCTGGAACATGTGGTAGAGCTTGCGCCGCGTTACGTCCACGAGGTATTGTTCTCCCACTGTTTGACCATCGTAAATTGGCTGGAAACGATTTGTCAGACATGAGAAAGGGGGGAAACCAGGAAAGGGAAAAAAACAACAGCACCATCAGGGCCCCAATGTGGCCCCAGCACTGAACCATACATTGAACAAATATGTTAATAGTTTTTTCTAATTGTTGCAATCCAGGCTGTTCAGAAAAATATTATCCAGAGAGCGCAGATATAGTCTAACAGAAGGACATTTTTTGTAATTTTACATGCCACTCAAAAGACTTCAGTTTCATGCCATTTTTATATTCATCACTTTTCATCACAGTTTGCTCATGTTGTCCAGTGTGTAGTTGGACACCATTAGCAAATTATTATATTCCCCTGCAAGACAAAAAACAACCCTGCAGTTTTTTAATCCTAATCCAGTGGAAATGGTGTAATTAAGATATGTACATATTTTTGAGCACCATTTCCATGCTGTATAAATGAAAAGATTGTTTATTTGAAACTGCTGGATGAGCTATCCCTGTTTATTCCACAGGTTGTTTTGAATTGACTATCAGCATGTCCCTCTTTAATGAGGGAGTTCCTGAACATCATAGGATGTCTAACGCACATCCTGGCTCTTAATCAACCCTCATGCTCTCACCTATATCATCAAAGTCCCACAGCAATGCCCAGTTCTAAGGAGGGGTGAAACATCCGCCTCCTTCTGAGGCCTCATGGAAGGAGCAAGTGGCGTTTCTATGCAGGGATTGCTGATAGTTGACTCTCTATGAAATAGCTCCTCGTAACCTCAAACAGCAGTAGAGAATTTTTTGAACAACAAAACTATGTTATTCTGTCAAGATGTACCCTGTACCGTCCCTCCAGGGAAACTGCTGTCACAACCAATGTTCCCATGGATAGAAAGGACCCCTGGGGATGTAGAGATTGACAGTGAGCATAGTGGGACCAGGAATTAAAGGTCTCTGAAGAGTCAAGAAGCTAGTCAGAGAAGCAAAAATAAAAACATGCTGTAAAGCATGCCCTTAGCTGTGACATGGGAACCTCCCATCCCAAACTATGCCTACAGTCAGTCCCCCCTGGAAAGCAGGGGCAGGTCACACATGAGGCCCAGTTTGCAGCTGGCTCACTCCCTCTTACCTCATGCCAGGCTAAACTATGCTGGGAACCAACTAAGTTAAGCACAAAACTTAGCCCTTGATACAAGTGGACCCTCACATGGCTTTTTGATTTAAAGCCAAACAAGTAACTGTTTTACAAAGTTGCTTAGATAAGGAAATGCTGCAAGGCGAGGGAAAAAAGACCCCAGCAATCATCAGAAGCACGAAAAATTACTGCAATTCAGTACGAAAACAACTTCCCCCCACTGTAAAATAACATTATTCCTGCAAGGAAAGCAGAGCGAAGTTCCTTCTTTATATACAGAGAGGATTGTTCTCTGACTTTGATTGTTTAAGCAAAGCCTCTTCTATGTGTTTGCTTTAAATGATGTTACAATGTATCACAGAAGTGCTTCTAGTTTTGTACAGGAACAAATAATGCTTGCTTCTTTTGGAATGAGTGTGCATTTGTTTAGCTCTGCATCTCTTGATTTCCTTATCGGACGAGGTAAATCCTTGGGGACATGAAAAACACTACAAATTGAAGCCCATCAGCAGATTGACATACTGTAATTTGAATAGAGTATATTTTGGCTATTTTCAAATTTACTTTAGCATTCATTGTTATTTTTCTTGGCCTTGCCTTAACTTTAACTTGCATTAAACTGTTATTAAAACCTTTTTTTTTTTTTTTTTTAAAGTTGTCCTGTTTGATTTGCAGTCTTCAGAGCACATACTTTTTAATGTTCTCAGCTCGAGTGTCCTTGAGTCTCCTTTTGCCACCAAGACCCATACTGGTCTTGGTGGCAAAAGAGAAGATAGCCACCCTCTGCTCTCCTATGCCAGGCCTATTTTGACCCATCATCAATCTCCTTTAATAGCTGTTACCATGGCACTCTGTGTTCTGCAGGAGAAGATGGCAGGATGACAACTTTAAAGTGACTGATGTTTTGTGTGATGCTGGACAACACTGCAAGCAAACATCAATTGGCTTCTTTCTCCCCCTTTTGCAGCAGGTGTGTCTGTTGGAGAGACAAACACATTCAAATTGAACAGGACTGCTGGTTTGGCTCGGTGTTCTTTGGACATCCCAAGTGTAGGAGGTGGAGCGTTTTTAAGTCTCAGATCTGGCCAGATATCAGAGGGACTGCAGATGCAAAATCTAGATAGAGAACATAATGTCACTGAAGGAGTGATGAAAAAAAATAACAAAAGATTTAAGATGCTGATGTTTACAGGTTAAAAGAATAGTTTGACATATTTTTTTGGAATATACTTATGCATTTTCTTGGAAAAAGTTAAATGACATCAGTAAAACTTTTACACCAATCAGCCACAACATTAAAGCCACCTGCCAAATTTTGTGTAGATTCCCTGGAGGTGACCTAAACTAGATCTAGATGTTTGAATCTGTCCACTCCATCGAGATGGACTGGCATGTATATAGACCTTTTCCAGTTTTATTGATCACTCAAAGTGTTTTTACACAACGAGTCACGTTTACCTTTGTTTTTTCTCCTCAACTTTCTTTATTGGTTTTTTTTTTTTTTTTTTGTACAATTTTAAAAAAAAAAAACATTTTTTTTCCCAACTACACAAAT
>VUQI01001539.1:0-14414 GCA_015106735.1 Paratilapia polleni | reverse complement strand
TTCCAGTTCCTTTTGCAAGAGGATAGTGATGACCACAGCAATGGTTTTTATACTTTTCCTCATTAAATAAGATTTGGTTCAGGTGATCACCTCATCAGTACCTTATTAGGTAGAAACAGGTGTGCTTGTGTTGGAATTCAAGAGACACTGGAATGGAATGACTGTCATATATGTAGAGATACTGATTTCTGAAAAATTTGCAGTGGTCTCTTAATTTTTTCCAGAGCTGTATGTCCATTTTTTATGTCCATTTTTTTAAATCACACGGCATATTTCAGCCTTCATAATCCATGTGACTAAAGCTGGAAAATAGAGTAATTCCTGTTTCCACCTTTGTGATCTTGGTCAAAAATGTGTTTCCAATTGAAATAATTAATGACAACTGCCAACCATACCTTATTGTTTTAAATGAAACACAAAAAAATACAAGATGTAAATCTTGTTCATAGTTTATAACCACAAATTATATACTGGGGCAAGAACCATTTACCTTGGATTTAAAGCTGAGTATTGGTAAAATTCTCTGCACAGGAAATTATTTCTTTGTTATCTCCTTTATGCTTTTTCCAAGCTTCAGATTCAGGATCATTTAAGTAATCATGCAACATGAAGGATGTGTAACCACATTGCAGAAGTAGTCCCAAAAGTAGCCTCTCTGTGGTACTGGCAAAAGATGCCCAAAAAAAATAAAAAAATAAAAAAATGAATAAATGAATATGCCTAATTTAGTCCAATAACTAAATAACAGGGAATGGCGGGGTTGGTATTGCATTTTAGTGCCCTTTGGGCTCTCTGAGACATCACCTCATTATCACTGAAGCTTGGTAGGTTGGCACCTGTGATGTTCTGGGTGATCATAATAACCCACTGCAGAGCCTTTTGGTCTTGGCCCATGCACTTTCCAAGCCTCCTATTGCATTTCTTACATTTGCAAATGGAGGAATTTAAACAGCAGTAATAAACACAATCTATGGACCAAGCATCACTGATGTAAAACACAGGAACCTCCCACTGAAGTCTTGTGTTATGGCTATGCAGAAAATTCTTTGTCTGTCCAGTACAGTGGCTTGATCTGGGTGTGAATGAGCCAGGTCTCTGTAAAAATGTGGAAACGGTCTCTGATTTCCTGTTGCTTACTTTTTATTTCCATCAATCCGTCCTTTTTCTTAACTGCTTATCCAATAGTTTTTATTTCAGTCATGTTATTTTTACTACAACTGGGCACTAGCCAGAAGTCGGCCGGGTAGAGGAATAACCTTAAGTCTAAGCTGACTTAGCTCAGTTTTCTTCCGTCTCTTTCTGGGATGATCATGCTGCCTGCGGTGATGTTTGATTTGGCTGCTGGTTGGAAGATAGAGGGTAGAGAACGTCTGAAAGTCTTCTTGTCTTCTTGCCTTAATCCAGTCCCTTTGCTTCTTTTTCCAACACTGATTAATGTATTTCTATCAGTGATAATAAATAATATGTGCTTCAGCAAAATGAGCCAAAAAAAGCAGCACTTGAAGCAGAAAATATCAAAATTTAAGCATCTGCATGCACCACCATCACAATGGTGAACAATGAGCTGTATTATTTGTTTAAACATGAAGGTGCTTCTATTTCTTGTCCTGCTGAACATTTTCTTTTTTTCTTATTTTTTCTTCCCACTACTGATAGGAATAATTTTCAAGATAAATGAAAATATAACCCAGAATTATTTTTTGAATATGGCATGCCATATAGCATGTATGAAGGCCAAACTCAGCCTGAAGCTGTTCTGCAGCACTTCTTTAAGCATCATTGGTGTCTATGATCTGTACCGATTACTGTCTTAAAGAATAACCTTAGAGCTAATAATGCTGTACTTATACAGGTATTCAGAAATCATCTCCATGCAGTCAACATAGAGACGTATAATCAAAAATGCTCATACACATCTGTGAAAACATGCAATCAGACAGGACTGCCTGCAATCAGACAGGGGCAAAACACGAACACGGTCACTCTTTCTGTGCCTCACACAAAAGCACACTCACCCACACACATATTGTATGGGCCAGCGCACAAAGATTTGTCATTTTATCAGCAGGAACCACACCAAGAAAATAGAAGAAAATGATTGTATGCTGTTCACTAAGCGTGCACTCAGACACACACACAGCCCTTCTGAATGTCCAAGGGAAATTAATATCTCTCGATTGGTTGCGGTGATCACAAGCTGTACAGAGAGCGTCATGGCACACAAATGTTAAATATATAACTTGAGAAAATGTACTGTGCTGTATAAGATTACTGTATGTTGCATCATGTTTCTGACTGAAACAAGGCATTAATAAATGCATGTTTAATGGTGGATCTGATAAAAAATGCAACAGTAGTACTATTGCTACTAATATCACCACAGGGAGAGCTGATACATTGACAGAGCGATTCTTGGATTAATATTTGATGTTTTCAGCAACCTTTTTATCTTTCAATCTTGTATACAAGTGTCATTATGTACAGAACAAAATCTACAAACCGATTCTCGGCTAGTGAATCAAAGAACATATCCAACATAATTTGCCAATGTATTTTGATATCTGCATTACAGTGGGTTTAATTTTCTGATGATAATCTTTGTCACTGTCTTGGTGGCCATCTGTGTGACCTAACTTAATATGCATACAGTTCTTACTGAATCAAATGGAAATATGCAGCTGTTAGCCTCAGCAAATGGACCATGACATTTTTTTTCCTTCCATTGCAGTATTAGTGAATCTGGGCCTGAGGCTAGCTTTGTACAGTGAAGTGTGGAGTGTCATTGTCTGACAACTTTAATCTAGGATTGGCTGCTCTGACTTTTTGACATGAATGGCCATGGGCTTAAATCTTGTCCCCTTTCAGTGCCATGGGCCAAATATGATGCTGGCCATTGACAAAGCAGCAAATATTAGAAGTACATGTTACTGGATAAAACTTAAATGATACCTTTAAACTATTTTAACCATTATTTGTCACAATATAAAATGTAGTTTGAGACCTATCCAGGTATAGTATATATACCTTCCAGATAGTCGCTTGTATGATTTAATCTCTGTATGCTGTGTCAGTCAACCTGCTTAATTTTACCAGCTTGTACTAGTTAACCCTGTGGAGCTATTAATATGGAGTTAAAAACATTACTACTGTGGTGGAATCCATAATGTTTGAAAATTATTCAGGTAACAAGTAACCTGGGAATACATCAGAATTAAGGAGTTCATGAAGTAATCATGATCAGGTGATTTGCCCTGTGGTAAAAAATATTTTTCTCCATCTTTTTCTTATTCACTCCCCTTTAAAAAAGAACAAGAAAAGGAAAAAAAACTCAAGTATGGCCCATATTTCAAGTTTTTGGATGAAATGCTGATTCAAAGCTGAAGTCTCCATGCTCAAAGTGTACTTTGATAACCCCTGAAAGGTCACAGTGGGAATTTTTGTGTGTGTTATCTGTCAGTACCTCCGAGTAAATTTTATGTTATCTCATGATGTTTTTTTTCTCTTCCTCCTCATCCATAGAAACATTTGGCCCAATCCATTTATAATAAATTGACAGGTTGAGGAAACACTCTTAGATGCTACTGAAAGGACAGATGATTACACATTATTAATTTATTGTTCATAACTCAAAAGGAGAAGCTCTGGCAGCAAACAGGCACTGTCACAGCTGCAGCTGCTTTACATGGTTGTGGTGGTTCAAGCGTTGGCTAAGGATATGGTTATTGCTCAGACTACAGGTGCAGTTGGCTTCTCTAATGAGATTGTTACTAAAACACCACAGAAGGTCATGAATACACATCCACATGCGTGACACCCCTTATAGTCCTTCCAATGCATCCTTCGCTTCAGTCACAATCTTGCCTAGAAACAACACTATTTCGCCACGTCTACCCCCACAGCAACAGGCTATCAGAATCAGCCTCAGAAGCACCCAGTTATGTGAAGACGGTACAGAGCGGTAGGTTAACATACTCTAAACATACTACAATTAACTATGTATAGTTAGCCTGATAGAGCCAGGGAGTGGATGGTAGGCCAGGATAAATTTTTTTGCTAATGTAGATTGGGGCAAGAGCCCATTTCAGAACACAGTGGTCTAATACAATATCTAGTGTTCCACTATGGAATTATATTTCTGTCAAAAGTCGCACGCGAGATAAAACATAATCACAAGCAAATAATTTCATTTCATGGACGCAGGTATTCATTGCCACTCGCGCAGTTGAATTCCTCGCATGTAAATTCAGCAACCTGGGTGTAGAACTCAGCAGCCATCATCATCAAGAAGTCATCACGTACACGAGAATGGCTGCTTTGCGACACTCCATTTAAAACTCAATCCTATCCTTATATAAAAGTAAGGATAATATATATTATATAAAATGTACAAATATTCTGCATTAAAATATACTTCAAACTCTGTATAATTATTGAGTCATTAAAGTTTACACCACTTTGATGTTGCAGCTAGAGCTAATTCACTATAGCTAAGTCACACAGTAATTTATTAGTTGATTTGTATTTTCTATTAATCTAATTCTGCTAAATAGGCTAATTAATAATTAAAGCTTTCAATGGGGTTCAAAGTAAAATATTTGCCTTTGTATAGTGTATTTTTTAATGAATGAATAAATCATGAATCACTATGAATGAGTTGATCTGTGCTACACATCAGTAACTTTGGGTTAGGTTGCTGTCTTGAGGATTTGTTGACTTTTTGCAAAGTGAAATTTGCCAATTTAGCTATTACTGTTATTTCTACTGTGCACCTGGATGTACTGATTTATCACTGGCTTCACTTTGATACTGAAAAAATCTTAAAAACCGAAGAATTCCAAGGCAAGTTTTGAAGTACTCCCACCCAGTCATGTTATGTGCAGTTACATGTGTTTGCTGCAAACTGAGCAACTTTTTGTTGGCACATATATATGTCTCTATTTTGGCCAAAGTTATGATTGCTAGATTCACACTTCCTTTCCTGATCCTCATTATGAGGGGTTTTTTAAAATCATAATAAGGTATGTAAAACTGTACAACAGACTAATGGGACAGTAGTGCAGAGGCTTCAGAACTTACCTTAGAACCCTCTGGTTTTTAAGATTCTTCAGCATTAAAGTAATCAAGTGATATTTGTCAGTATTTCCACTGCTATACAGCAAAAAATAACTGCTGATAGTTAATTTGGCAAACTTACTTTTCCAAATTGTAAAAAAAAAAAAAAAAAGGTTTTAAACAGCACTTATGTTGCTGCCACGATGTAACTCAGTTTAACGCAATAAATTGAACCTGTCAGTCACAGAGGCTGTAGCGTCACTGCTTTAAAAGTGACCAATCACATTAGGACCCCTCTTACTTTGGGCTCTGCCATCCAAACTGTCAAAAGTCAGATTGATTCAAGCGAACAGAATTCAGCTTCGAGAGCAAAGCTACCAGCGAGAGTGTGAATCTGCTGCAGGCACTCGCAAAGCAGACACTCTCGTGTGCGTGATGGCTTCTTTGTGCGCTTGGCTGGTGAGTTCTGCTTGCACAGGTTGTTGAATTTACGCACAAGGAATTTAATTGCGTGAGTGGCAATGAATACGCGCCCGTGAAATGAAATTATTTGCTTGTGATTATTTTTAGTCTTGTGCGTGACTTTTGACAGAAATATAATTCCATATTCCAATGCCACACATTTGCACTCCCAAGTCGTCATATACTGTAGCAATGCTTGGTCAGGACCTGGATTCATCACATTAATTTTTCAGTGCAGGTTGTGCTCTACAGTAGCTTATTGGTACATGAGAAAATCTGCACTAAGGCTCAGTTACACTTTACTAAAAACAGGACAGCAACCTCCTAGGAAACAAAGAAAGAAAATGGTGGTTGCTAGGTGATTGCATTGAATTTTTTTCACATTCAGCAACTGCCCAGAGGTTGAGTGTGAAACACCCTCAGCCTCTGGACAACTGCTGTCGATTGCAAGGCGATTGCACAGATCACCTTATGGGAGGCAACTTGTCCTTAAGTAATCATGGTCCAACTTGGACTGACTTTAGTCACTCTCGGACAGATTGGCGAGGGTTTGCAACTTGTAATTGCAGTAAAGAAACTGCAAACTTAAAAATGAAGGAATTTTACGTATTAATTTTTTACTGATGTTTTTCCCTATTTTGTAACCACACATTTTACCATTTACCATTTATGGAAACTTCCGTAAAAAACAGATAATGTGCTGACAGAATATTACCAGTACATTTTCAGTTTTTTTACAGGATTGTTTTTTACAGTGCAGCAACAGTGACGACACCAGCGAAGAACATTTGCCTGTGATTTCAGACATTGACAGACTCTATCTCACATTTAAAATTACACAAAATGGGCACAGAGTGCATTTATCGGCGGTGTGTGACGAGCAAGCACCGAGAATGCCCTCCTCAGTAAGGCCGAAGTTAAAATTAAAGCTGCTATCGTGAGACATTTAAAGTTTTCATTTAAAATATTACTCTTAAGCAGCCTCTTCAAATATTTAATCATTTAGGAATGCACCAGCTGGGTATTTAAACAATTATCATCATTCCCCAAGAGAGGTTACATTGCTAAAACAAAGCAGACTAAAGCTCATTTATATTTTTCATTCCAGTAGAGCCTTTAAGTTGATTTTTTTATGTTATTCTGTAATTATTAAAAGCCAGTGTGTTTTGGGTGTAGGAGCAGTCAACACAAATCCACCATACAGTATTTTATCATTGTCAGTGAGCTCTCCAGTCATTATTATATGCTATCCTATAATGATATTTTCCAGCAGCTGCTGCAGACTGTGAAGGCTGAGAATATCAGGTCAATAAGGCAGTGATTTATGCTTTTTCCTGCCTATACAGTGGTGGGTTCCCTGGTCTAGATTCATGCAGATTATTCTAGTATTCCCAGTATATCTCATATATTGCATTGGAAATGGGAAAGATGTGCACTCTCAATCTTTGCTGAATACTAACACAGCTGGGAGACTGACCAAGAAATGAGCCTTCTAACTTTTCCATGGTGCCTCTCGACTGTTTTAGTGTTAACCTGTGTTTGACTTCTCTCTGCTGTTTGCTCAGGTTCTGCTGTTAGACTGTTGATCTCTTCATCTGTCCAGTGGGCAAATGGTTGGCAATAGTGCTTTTGTATTTGTGTCTAAATGCACAAGCTCCTTTTTAATGGAAAAGGCAAATTAAGTGATAGATTTAAACATTTGGAGGAAATGCATTAAGTGCAGCTCAGACTAGCAATTACATATCACTCCCACCATCTCTGATGTGCCATTATCATAATGTCTATTTCAGTTATGAGAGTTTATCCCCTACTGTTGTCATACTGTGCTGCAGGACTGTCAGTGGTAGCTAAATGTACCTCACTAAAAGCTTCCATGTGAGACTTTTGTTTGAAAGCAGGGTATCATTAGTCCTTTACTCCTACCCCTCACTTGGTAATCGTGATGCTGCAACACTTGTCACACTTCTTGATGAGTTATCACACATAAAAAAGGGCTTACAGGCACATTATATAAATCCTTCACAGGTACTGAAGAAGCACACAGCCAATCTGCATATTTATTTCGTGATCACCTGAAAACCCTTTGATGCATATGTTATGGTGACATCCAAACAGCTGTTTTAGGCACAAATGGGTGACATGATTACAATAAAATGATCAAAACAGACCTTGGGGATTGTTTTTTTTTTCCTTTCTCACAGAGCTAAGTCTACTATACCTTTCACAGGAGAAATCACAAATTTAGGCCTCAGAAGAACAAGTAACCACAAAGCATATCTCACGTTCAAGAGAGAATAACCTATATTAATAATATTCTTTTATTTTTTTTTCCCTTGGTTTTCACAGTGGCCCTCTGACATACCTCCCCCTCAAAACATTTGTGCAAAAAAGACAGAAAACTTTGAAATGAACTTTATGTTGCAGATTTGAACATCCTTTGTCCACTGCAATGTCAGAAGTGCTTTTCTGACGCTCCTCTGGCAGTGTCGTGGGTGGCCATGGCACATGGTTGTTGTTGGCCATTAATTAGTGTAAAGCTCCTCCACCTCCCTGTTTTCCAGCATGTCAGACTTGTTTATTTTGCACAACAGGAACAATTAAGCAGCTGACAAGACAGCCACTGTTTGAAGTCCTTCCTACTACTTCCAGTGACTTACAATGCAACTTAGCAGACACCTTGCAGCACCCTGCTGCTGCCTTGTAACCTTCAGTGGATGCCTTGAAATGCATTTTGTAGTATGTAAGCGTATTATCATAACCAGATGCCCACCCTACCACCTACCTCTGCACATCTTTGAAAAATGAGGTTCAGTCTTGAATATTAAAGACAGTGAGGTTCATTTATTTAGGGCTGCGTTCAGGCCACCAAGGGATGCTGATTTGAATCTCGTTTGTTAAGCTGTCTATCCTTATCTGTCAGCATCAGAGGATGCAATTTCTCTCTTCCCACCTCATCCTCCTTGTCTTCTAAATGGCAGGGATATTTAGAGGTGCTTGACAACTGAGGCATGCAAATTAGCAGTTGATGTTTCCTGTGTTCTTTTAGTTTCTTTCACTTCTAACCCCCTCTCTCCACCCCTGAGTCAGCCCTTTTAGCCTCACTGAGAAGATATATATTTGTGATTCTATTTTCACCACCATGTAGGAGGGAACTGTGTGTGTGTGTGTGTGTGTGGGGGGGTATCCATAAGTTTCTTGAAACTGCAATCAGGGTAATGGCAAAACAGCAGCCTCTTTGTGTGGCATGTCATAGAGGAGCAACAATAGCAGTCTACATTTATTCATGCATTTTACATTTATTTAGCCCTGCATACTGATGTGATGTAGTCACATACAGCAGCAACTTGGTACATTATCAGCAACTCTCATTTAGAATTAAGCATAAATTCAATAATTATAAAAAATAATTTACTAGAAACTCCCAACCCCATTAGGAAGTTGTAGCCTCATATTAAACTGTTTATAATAGCTGTCATATTTATTAGGTGCAATGCTGCTGCAGTGTGATTCTTCATTAAATTAAATTAAAACTAATCAAAAGCAGCATTGGCCAGCAGAGACTGCCGATGATGGTCTCAGATTGCACAATATCAGGCTGAAAATGGCCTGACCTGACATATGTTGGGCATCAAGCTTGAGAGTTTACTGTTTTATATAGTCTACTGTGTCATTTCTGCATCTTGCCTGCATCCTACACCCTTGCTGACACATACCAACATGGGTACAAATATTCTGTGCCATGGTATACATAACAGAGTAATGTTTAAGTAGAGAGTGAAGTGCTGTATATCAGCAAATGTTACACACATTGTTTCAGACACTTTGCAGTGTGAATCTATAAGTAAACATCGATCCGTTATTGCACATTCCCCAAAGGCCTTCAATCATGGGGTGTTTGCACTGAGTTCATTTGAGTTCACCAGTGTACAGTAACAACTTTAAAAAGAGGCTACTCACAGCTCACTCTGCGGAAAGATGCATGAAGTATTTATTGCTGGGCAATGCTCTGTCCTTAACCGTGTCTACACAGAAAAAGTTTTGGCCGTGTTTTTTTCGTACATCTCACACATAGAAAAATAGGCTTCAGTCCGACAACTCACATTGTCATGTTGCAGCAGAATATAGTTAGAGTTTGACTTCTAGGCTCCAAGCTAATCATTGCCCACAGATATGTCACATACAAAAATTGGACAGTGATGAGTAAATGACCCCCCCGGAGGATACAGGTGGATGCTGTGGGGATGGAGGGGTCAAAAACAGCAGACAAAAATTGCAGCTTCAGTAAACTACCACATAAGAGGGTGTGTTGGGTGTATGATGTGAGGAGAGTGGGTGTGTATTAAGCAGTGCAGCTTGAGTTGAACTAGCTGAACTAACTCACGGGCTTCACATCATTTTTCTACTCCATTTTCTACTTTTGCACAAGTACTACATTTGGCTCTGAGCACTTCCAAAAAGCAGGTGACCTACAGTCAACACTCTACCTTAATGCCCCTTGTGTAAACACACAGATGGAGTGATCACCACTCGCTTGCTGCTCATGATATGCTTTCTACTGTATACAGACCCAGCATTAGTGGCCCTCTTATGAAGGAAGTGGTATAGATGTCCTGTAATGTCTTCTGCTGTCCTGTCCTGAAGACTTTTTCACTCAGTCTCAATGAAATGCATCATTATACTTTTTTGGGCAGAAGGCTGGCTCTTTGTACAAAGTAAAGGTGCTCCTGTACCTTGCTACCACTTACCTTTAATATAGATCATGCTGTACACTCTCCACAAAGCTCTTTTCAAGTCCACAAAATTTTCTTTTGTCTTGTTGGTCAGAATATTATTAGTGCACCACTCATGATCTGCCTCTTCTCGTGATCTGATGACTTTAGTGTCATTTGAAAGCTTGACAATAGTGTTTGAGTGGGTAAACAGGTTTGACAACCATGTGTGACAACAGAATATTGCAAATAATAACACATGCACTGAAGGTGACGGTGAAGGATGTCACTAAATATGCCCAGAAACTGTTCAGCCCAGGCCTGTACTCCATCAGGCCCTTGTACTTGGTCAGGCCCAGTTGGCTTCATTATTGTCCTTGTCAAACCTGGCAAAGAAACTGCTGAGTTCCTCAGCCAGCCTGGCATTGTTGCTGGTGGATTTAGGCTGTAAATTTCTGCTTTCCTGTTGATAGCCTGTAATGAACTGGATGCCTTTCTGCATTGGCTGTTGAAGGAAGTTGAAATTGAATTTGTGCTCAATCTGAAGTTTCTGGTTATTATTAATAGCTCTAATGTGCCTCTTTAAGTTAACTTTAGCTATGTTGTCAGTCAAAGCTGACTTAAAGGCACTGCATAATGAATTTATACAGTATATATACTATATGGACCAAAGTACTGGGCCACCTAGACATTATACCTACAGGAGCTGCTCGGCCATGGAGACCCATGCCATGAAGCTCCAAGTGGACAGTTTTTATGTTGGTGTTAATGTCAGAGGAGGTTTGGAACTTTGTTGAGTTCAGCAGAGTGTCTGCGACTTTTAAGCCCTATGCACCTCAGCACTCGCCGACCCCGCTCTGTAACTTTACGCGGTCTGCCGCTTGGTGACTGAGTTGTTGTGGTTCATGCTTCCGCTTTGCAATAATACCACTCATAGTTGATCGTGGAATATCTAGGAGGAAAGAAATTTCACAAACTGACTTGTTGCAGCAGTGGCATCCTATTACAGCACCACGCTCGAATTCAGTGAGCTCTTTAGAACGACCCATTCTTTCGCAAATGTTTGTAAAGGCAGACTGCATAGCTAGGTTTTGATTTTATACACCTGTGGCAATGGGAATGAAAACCCATGAATTCTCTGATTAAGAGGTGTGGCCCAATACTTCTGTCCATATAGTGTAACTAAATTATTTTCCCATTACTTTGCCTTTTGATGAAAATGGATTATGTTCAGAGGCATTTTTTTAAATTAAATGAAGAGATATATTTATGAACTGCATCAAACTTGCTTGGAGGTGTTGCATGGCCGCTGTATAGTGGTGTGTGTGTGTGGTTGGATTTAGAAACAAAATCCCTTCAGGTTGGTAGCTTACGGTAGGGGGCCCTGGCTGCAATTATATCTGTGAATCTGAAGTCACTTTAGACTTTTTTCTTTTTTCAGATGCACCACAATCTTTTAACCAAGTGCAAGTTATGAAAGTGCTTCAGCATAACCTTTACAAGTTTAATAATAGTGTATTCACTGTAAGTGGATATTCTAATGCAAGATATGACATTTTGGGGGAAGGCAAAAATGTTGTCCGTGAACGTTTCACAGTCATCATCAACATTTTTACAAGTTGCCAGATATGTTAATTAAAAACATTTCCTCATTATGTTATTGAAAACCTAATTTGGTTACAATTATGCTTCTGTAAAAATGTAGTTACTGTTGCAGTGTAATATAATTTCTAGGAAATAGGTTTGATGTAATTTGATGTTCCTGATTTGAAACAAGCTGCGGGGCAGAACAGTTAGACTAACGTGTGCTCCTGCCGAACCTCCCACAACTCTGTCTGACAGTGTTTTATTCTGTTACAGCGACTATCATGAGTATTTGAAAATATAGTTATCTGTTTTCCTACTTCGTTGACTTTTTCTATGCTTTGATTCCCTGTTAATGTTTGTCTGTGGTTCCATGTAGCCTAGAGTATCCATGCGTGTGTGTGCGCTTGTGTATCCAACCCCATAAAAATATTGCGGGGACGAACATAACTAGCAGCCGCCACTGACAAGCTGCCAAGTACTGGTTTTGTGGTGATCATTTTAAAAGAAACCAAAGCCACTCAAGGTCCACCATCAGCCACAGCAATAGATGCTACCCCACAGCAAAGTGTGAGACGTTATTGCTGTAGTTTTTCAAATCAAGTAGGTAGAAAGAATCCATTTTTCATTCTTCAGGCAGAGATATTGTTTGTGAAACAAGGAAGCCCAGCAATCTAACTGGCTACTGATGACCAATGACAGCTGTGACCAATTTTTCACAGCCCATGGGCCTGCTGAGCAGTTTCCCCGGTTTCTCAGTTCTGTTTATTCCCATGGATACATATTAAGCGGGCTTGGTCCACCACCTGCTGAATGTTGACTCATTAAATACTGCATTATACTAAAACACTTGCTCAAAAAAGGAGAATTACATAGCATCTGTTTGATATTTGAGGATGAAAAACAAAAATATAAAAATAGCATAGTTTTAAGTCCAGAGAACTTAAATCCTTATGTGTAAAAGTGTGTCCCAAAAGTCTGCACAAGTTGTGATTCATTTGTTGCATATATATCTAGCTTACAGCAACATTTTTATTTAAGTTTCTCATGAAATGAGTACTTATCTCAGGGTTTCCTCTGAGCCATGCATTGTTCGTGCCCTGCTTTCTCTTCTTTGTATGTGACTTTCTTTTGCCACACGTCCCACATGGTTTCTGTTAACACACCTGAGTCTTCATGATGAGTAAATCCTATTTAATAAACAGTATTTTGTATTTTATTTACCACACTGAAAAAAACATTCCTATGACCTTAGCTGTCTTGGGAAAAAGTTTTTACTTCTGTTTGATTTCCCTTTATTTTATTACTTCTTTGCCAAAACACCAGTGGTAATTTCTGTGCCCTTGTCTTTGTTTTGTCCAGTGGTGAGTCAGAACCTGGTGACAGACAATGTGTCCGTGGTGGAGGGAGAGACGGCGATCATCAGCTGTCGGGTGAAGAACAATGATGACTCCGTTATCCAGCTGCTTAACCCCAACAGACAGACAATCTACTTCAGAGACATGAGGCGTGAGTATTATCCAACCTTGTGCCACTTCACTGCCATTCTTCATTAATTAGGCTGTATTTTTGTGTACTTGAGTGTGTTGTTTTGAGTAAAGGAAAATCAGTTACTGAAGCAGCCAAAGTCCATCTCAGTTTTAACTTTCACCTTTTTTATACTGCAACAATGAAACTTGCCAAAGAGAGTTGCCCATGCAGATAATGACATACCAACATAAATTAAACAGGCTGATGGGACTTTGTTATGTTGTTTTTGTTGTTAAGTATTCTAGCATTAGCACAAGGTCAGGCTCTCTTTAGCTATACTTTATCAAACCATATATCCAGTATACAGTAGCAAAAGAAAGTGTGAAAATTTTGAAATTAACATCTGAAATTCTAGACTTGTATATACAAATACAGTGCACTTAAGCATGTGTGTCTTTATTAAGCACGTTCCTTAAATCACATGTGCCGAATTTTTAGTCTCAGTTCTTCTTTAATGAGTAAAAAGAGAAGCCTGTCTGTTTGCTGTGAGACAATCTCATATACTTTACGTTGTCATTTTGGAACAACACAGCAGCAGACATACTGAGCTATGGACAGTTAATAGTCCGTAAACTGATAAGAGGCATGCAGCTACATTAAAAAAATCTCCAAATCTCAAAGTGATGGAGATATAATGACAAGTTTCCTCACAGCAAAGGAAATGGCTAAGCCATTTAAAGGGGACATTTCCAAAAACAGCACTATTTACTGTGATTGGTAAGTTTTTATGTTAGAAGGCTAGATGTCATGATACATGGAAACTGCATGATCAAAGGTCATATATTTTTTGCATGAGTAATGGTTAGGCAACTTGTTGATATACGGCTCCGGAAAAAATTAAGAGACCACTCCAAAATTATCACTTTTTCTGATTTTGCTATTCATAGGTATATGTTTGAGTAAAATGAACATTTTTGTTTTATTCTATAAACTACTGACAACATAACTCCCAAATTCCAAATACAAATATTTTCATTTAGAGCATTTATTTGCAGATAATGAAAAATGGTCAAAATACCAAAAAAGGTCCAGTGTTTTCAGACCTCAAATAATGTATAATCTCTATTTGTTAAAATT
>VUQI01001536.1:6563-26023 GCA_015106735.1 Paratilapia polleni | reverse complement strand
TTTACACAATTTTGAGCTGTGCTTTGGATCATTATCTTGTTGCAACATAAAATTTTGCCCAATAATGCGACAGCCAGAAGGGATTGCATGTCTCTGTAGTATTGAATGATAGTTGTCTTTTCAAATAATGCCTTTAATTTGAACCAAGTCTCCAGCACTCTCTTCTCCAAAGCATCCCCAAACCATGACTGAACCACCACCATGCTTAACAGTTGGCACAGTGCAAATTTCCTTCATTCGTTCGCAAGGACTTCGTCTAACAAACACTCTCCGTTTGGTTCCAAAAAGTTCAAATTTAGACTCGTCTGTCCATAATACCTTTTTCCAGTCTTCCAATGTCCAATCTTTGCGATGTTGTGCCCATTGTAGTCTTTTCAACTTATTTACTTTCTTTAATAGAGATTTCTTAACTGCAACACTTTTTCTGTCAATATTTGTACCAGTTTCTCCAAGTCGTTGCAGGCAATAATACACCCCATTTTTTGAGATTTCCAGTTTTCTAGCAATCTGGCGTTCAGAATAACCTTCTTTTGAAAGAATTTCAACTTGGGCTCTTTTTTCAATATTTATCTGCATAGTTCTTGCCATCTTAATACTAGGGTAAAATAAAAATCAATTCAGTTAAAGTATTACAGAACACAATTTAACTACAAAAACATTAGCTTTTAGTGAAGAAGTTATATTTTACGCACTGCAATTAGAAAAAAGCAAGCCATGAAGCCACTGCTCTCATCCTGTCATTCACGATCATGCCGCCTCAGAAGGAGGTTGTCCACACTGCTCTCTCTCCGCCTGATGATGCCAAAAACATTCGGCGAAAGCTCGCATTTGAACTTTAGCCTGTTAGATATAACAGTCGTTTTAGAAATGTTTAAAATTTTGCATAATGGCATGCAAATATAGAATAGGCTAATTTATTTTTTCAAAAGTGTAAAATTAACTTTTCTCATGAATTTAGAGAAAAAATTCAAACCAGTCCCAAACTTTTGGCTGGTAGTATATTTTTAAAATCCTTTGTGTATTGCATAATTTAATCCATCCTTCCGCTTATCCAATTCAGGGTCAGAGGTGGGGGCTGGAGCCTATCCCAGCTGTCACAGGGCGAGAGGCGGGCTACACCCTGGACAGGTCGCCAGTCTGTCGCAGGGCTAACACAGAGAGACAGACAACCATTCACACCTACGGCCAATTTAGAATCACCAGTTAACCTAACCCCACTAACTGCATGTCTTTGGACTGTGGGAGGAACCCGGAGTACCCGGAGAGAACCCACGCAGACGCAGGGAGAACATGCAAACTCCACACAGAGAGGCCGCAGCCAGATGGTGGATTCGAACTCAGGACCTTCTTGCTGTGAGGCAACAGTGCTAACCACGGCACCACCGTGCTGCCCTGAATAATTTAATGTAATTAATTTGAGAGAATCTGAGGAATCAAAACAAAGTTTTTCCTTTGCAACAACAGGACGAGCCGTAAGTATTTTTCTTAAGTCAAATTTCCAAAACAAAGCTGGAGGACACACACACACACGTGAGCGCACACACACAAACTCCGTTAAGCTGATCAAGTGCAATAATCTATCTGATAAGCAGTCACCGTGACCATGAAAACAAACAGAAATAGTTTAATCCAGTCTTTCTCGAATATTTCATGTTTCCTTCATCACAGTCTGTAAGAGGAAGAATTCAAATGGAGCAGTGAGTGTTTGGCTCAGAGTTTGATTTGATTGATTTTATTGATTGGTTGTGGCTGTGTTTCAGTGGCTGTGAATCCATCAGCTTGTGTAGATGTGAGATAATGACATCCATCACTTGTTTGTCCTGCGGTCCATCACAGCCTCCATCCACTCTCTCTGCTCTCACTGCTATAATTGGCTCTCTTAGCCTGCCTGCTTAATGCATTATAAAAGCTCCCCTGGCCCGGCTTATCCTCCGACAGCGCTTACAGAATCACACCTCCATGTCTCTGCATCATGTTCTGTACACGCTGAGAGCCTCTGCAGAAGCACAGCTGACACCCACAGATTGCTGGTATCCCGGGTGAAAACAGAGAGGAGGAAAGTAGAGAAGAAAGCCAGGACAAAATACCATCAGGACGAATCACAAGTGAGTGTCTGGATTTTCTTATTTTTCCAGTAACATGTGGGGATTTCATTATAAGCTTTTCTTGGCTGATGTGATTCAGATTTTATATACTTTGTATGTCTCCATCTTGGGAGTGTAACTTCCAAATAACTTCCCTGGAAATATCAGGTTAGATCATCTGGTACCGATTACACGGGGAGGATTTATTCAGCTGAGTTTATAAAAAGAAAAAACACTGTTCCCTTCAAACAAGGAAATAAGGGGACTTTTGTTGTTTCCAGAGAAATTGCTTCAGTTTTATTATTTGTCAGTTTTCATTGCAGTAATTGTTTATGTAGACAACAGAAAACACAGAAACAAGAGGAAAAAAGTGCAGGCACAACAAACAACACCTTTAAATCCAAATAAGAGAAATAACAAACCAAACCAGAATTTGATGTATTGTTTGTCTAAAAACCTTCAGACGTCTACTTGTTATTTTTATTTTGAGCCTGTTAATGTTTAACTCAAATTACTTTTTAAGTCTTGATTCTGTGAGTCTCTTCAAGCCAATCCAGCTTTTACCTGCAAGGTAACAAACCCTGATAATCGTCCTCGATGCTCATTGACTAACGAATGTACTGAACACGATGCGAACACACCTTAGCTAGCTAGCGTTAGTCTTCTCACAGTAACAGAAAGAAAAATTAATTTCAGCATTATATCTCTGAACTAACACTATTAACACAAAGGCTGAATGTATTTTAGCAATAGCTTTATATTAGCTTGTGTAGCCTTTGCTTCCAATTAATGCTAATATTCAGTCAAGAGTTCAACTTTGCCCCAAAATTTATAAAATTATTTACCGAAACATGCTCATTAAATGAGTTGCCGTCAACTTGTTTCATTTTTAACATATTAGCTACTGAAGCAAGAAAACAGGGTGCACATTTGATTACGTAGCTAGGCATCAGGCGATATTTAAAACAACAAAGTATCTCAGGCTTCACTCTCTCCAGGAGAAAAATCCTCTTTACTGGTCTGATGGCAAACAGTGCCGTTTATTCTGGTGTTCTCATAACAGATAAACACGTCGCAGTGATGCCACCCACTGGTGTACAGAGCCTCGAGCTGAGCGTTTTTGCCATCGAGGGGCGCGTCTGATACTGCATGCTCATTGGCTAGTGACCTGTGATTGACAAGTTATTTGCAGATGAGTATATCCTGGATAATCCTCCTTTCTGACTCTAATAATGACCATTATTTACAAAATGAACTTCATGTTTTATTCAGTCTGACCTGAAAATAATAACTGAGCCTTGAAGTCATCAGGAAAGTGTTTAGTGAGGTCACAGAGCGAGGAAGTCTCCATAGATTTCTATACAACCGGAAATCTTTTTGCAATCAGAGGTGTCGCCCCCCTGCTGGCCATCAACAGAATGACGGCTTGAAGCACTTTTATTTTGGCTTCATACTTCAGATCCGGAAGATACGTTAATCTTTTTTCCCTATCTGCCCGTGTCACACACGAGTGTCAAATGGGTAGCTATGCTAAATACAGCATAAAACTGTAGAGTCATAATCAGTGATTAACTCTAATCCAGTGCAAAATATAATTACTGTTGTTATCCATGAATTTTTGAATTTACTGTTTTACAAAAAAAAAAAAAAAAACAGAAAAGGAAATAGTAAAGCACATTATTATTTTATTTACTTGCATTCCTGAACAGAAAAATTAGTTTTAGTGGTTGAATGTTATGTTTGATGCATTTCTGACTTCTCAGAGAAGTCCAGACGCTCAAATTTGGGTGTAAAAACATGAATTCAGTTTAAAATTCATCCCTCCTGTTCAAAAAGGTAAAACGCTGAGAACTCACTGAAAAGGAAAGAGCTGCATTAAAGCACTTCGTGATGCTGGATGGTCTGTCTCGTTTTTATGACAGGTGGTCTAATAAATTTGTTAAGCACTGTATACACACTGGCTTAACAAACAAAAAACATTCCTCTGAAAATGGTCAGGTACAAGGACCGGACTGAAAATGAGTGAAAAAACTTTGAAAGACCTTCAGAAAGCCTGAAGAACTCTTGCTCAAGACCACTTTAAAAAAATTACAAGAAAGTCTGGCCCCTCAGAAGCAAAATATAACGAAATGAGTGGTGGCTCAAGACTTTTGCACAGTACTGTATATATAATAGTGTTCAGAAAGTGATGTTAAGCAAAATTCCCAAGATGCAATGCAGTCTAAAGGTATTTACAGTAGAGTTATTATTTGTGGAATTTACAGAAATGTGTAATTGTGTTTCACGTTAAAAATAAGAAAAGATAAGATACACTTTATTTATCCCAGAGTTGGGAAATTAAACATTAAACATTAAACACAACCTATAACAAAAGAATAGCTCAATAATATAAAACACAATTTGACAAAACAAAATAGCTCAATAAGTGTTGATGTAAACTACATGAAGAGAGAGGAGATGACAGATGTGTTTTAAGTGTTATTGTGTGAGGAATGAAAGACTTCCTGTGTCTGCCCTCATGGCTGCCGAGGTGAATCATTCTGTCAGAGGAAGTTTCTCCGCTGCCTGTCCAGTAAATGATGCAGAGGGTGGTCAGGATTATCACCAAAGGATAACAGTCGTCTCCACCACAGCTTCACATTCACAGTGGAAACATTAAAACAGGCTCTTTGGCCCATCTCCAAACTAGATGAACATGAACATGGAAATGAACAATGGTTATTTTTTTTCCCCATTTTAATTATTATTTAATCACTGCTTCAGTGATCTTTAAATTCTCCAGCTGTAAAAATGTGTGACTTATACACTGAGGTTAAAAAAAAAAAAGTTTTCATATGTGCGCCTGTCACCTGGCACCTTGTCCTTTTAATGTAGCTGAATCTCCACAGTGGTGCTAGCATGAATGTAAGCATGTACATGTCTGAATCCAAGACGTTAGCATTGTGTGGACAGATTGGTTTGCTTTCACTCGTTAGAGCCACTGTGTTTTAAAGTCGGCCCAAACATGCTAATGGATTTTTTTTATTTTTATTTTTTTGTGAAAAAAAAACATGTTATTACTGTAATGACAATGCAAAGATAAATGACTAAACAATCATAAAAAGCCAACTGCAGCGTAGTCATGGGTGGTAAAATATTTAATTATTTACACGAGTAATGTTGATGGACTAATTTATACTTAATAAGCCATGGCACCTTTTACAGCTCCATTCAGATTTTTTTGTCACAAACCCAAGATTTCTCTTTTGGTAGTAAAGTTTGCCAACCCCTGCATTAAAGGCGCCACCTTTCTTTGCAGGATGAAGTCCAGATGGCTCCTCTCCACCGTGGACAGACTTCCTACCATCAGCGAGAAGCAGGAGAGCGACACAGAGGAAGGAGATCTGGACTGTTCCTCTCACACCATGGAGGAGTACGTGGACTCTATCAAAGAGCTCTCCCAGTCGGCCCCCTACCCGCTCCATGGGCCCCTCAGAGGTCACCGCCTCTGGATGGTGCGCTCATGCCCCACGGCTCCACCTGTGGCTCCGGCTCTGTTTTTAAACTCCCTGAGGAGCAGCGCACCTTGGAGTCCAGTTGACCTATCAGATGTATCGCTGACCTTTACAGACCAATCAAAGTGTGGCACGTCGACACGTTTCAAACAAAACCTGCTGGACATGCTGGTGGGACAGTCCCCGTTTGCAGGGCTGGTGTGAGGTGAGATTAGCAGCCGACAGCTGACCTTCTCTCCCTGCAGCTCCCGTCAGCTCCACGTTGCATGATTCATTTATGTGTAACAAGTAATTGAGTCAGGCATGCTGCAGAAGTGATATGCATTCCATTTGAAGTTCTAAATGAATGCAACACATGAAACAAAAGATGAAAAGAGAAAAATCAAGGGCAGAACAAACAAACGAGCAGAGCCCTGCCTGCCTGCCTGAGGTGTGAGCGAGATAAGTGGCTGTGCAGGGTCCCCCCACCAGGGGCCCCCCCCAACAAACCCAAACTGTGAATTCTCCTGATTTAAATATTTAAAGGTACACTCTTGATTTAAGGATGATTTAAGAAAGAAATAAAAACTAGGTAGATTCATAGGCTCCCACCCACCAGGGGCCCATCAAAATGAACTACAAATGTGAATTCTCTAAATTTAATTCTAAATTAAATATCCAAGATTTTGCCTTTGAAGGGCCCCAAATTATGTAAGATTTAACTGCCTAAAAATGAATACTTGTTTGAGCTCACGGGGGCCTTTGAATAGCTTTGAGGTTTTAGGCTCTGATTTAAATATTTAAAGACACACTCCCTGATTTTTGCTGTCAGAATCTTCTAAGGGCCCTAAAGGAGGATTTGAAATAAAACCCAAAAAAACTTAGTGGATAAAGAGGCCCATTAGCCACCAGGGGCCCATCTGAACTACAATTGTAAAATTTCTTTATATTGTAGTTTCAGTTTAAAGATCCAAAGATACACCTAAAGACTATTTGAACTGCCTAAAAACTCTAAACAAAGCAGTTTCTTCAGCCGGCAGGGTGCCTTTGAAGAACTTTTGGGTTTTAGATTCTGATTTAAATATTTAAAGATACACTCCCTGATAAGCTGGAGCCTATCTCAGCTGGCATAGGTCGAGAGGCAAGGTACCCCCTGGACAGGTCACCAGTCTGTTGCAAGGCACAAATGAACCATAAATGTGAAATCTCTTTAGATTCGGGCTCTAATTTAAATGTCCATCGGCTATTTGATGGCTGTTTTTGCCAAAGGGGACTTTTGAGGGAATTTTGGGTCCTGATCTAAAGATCTTAATATCTTTTGGTTCTAAGTTCAATGCCACGGAAGATCTATCTTCTCAACAGCCACCCAGTTATTGCCGACCAGTCTAGTGTTGGGGTTTGGGTTAATGCTCACCCCAGTTTTTGTTATATAATTTTAGCTTTTTTGGAACACCAAAAACCCTCTCATCTTCTAGTTCCTGAAAATTCACCTGTTTAACATATACTGTATGTCGCTTTGTAGGGTGTGTTTTTTAGGGGTTCTAATTCAAATATTCAAACTTCTACTGGAAGACGTTTGCTTTCTTCGCGGATGCCTACAGTTGCAGGAAAAGGTTTGTAAACCCTTTAATTTATATATTTTTGTGTAAAAATGACCTAAAACATCATCCGATTTTCAGTCCCAAAACTAGAAATAGAGAACTCAGTTAAAGGAAAATATCAGACTTGGTCTGAGGTCTCTTCCTGTTAAAAATGAGTTTTTCCTTCCCACTGTTACCAATAGCTCCTCATAGTTGATCATGATTGTTGGGGTTGTCTCTGTAATATTGCAGGATCTTTACAATATAAAGCACCTTGAGACAACTGTTGTTGCTGTGATCTTGCACTTTTAAAATAAAACTGAATTGAAAAAATCTTTAATAGATCCTGATTGTCATCCCACATGACTCTGTTTTCACTTTGAAATTTACTGCTAACACTAAAGCTTCACATTTGTTTTCACCCCACAGATGTGTAATATTGGATCATTTCCCTCAGCAAGTATTTTAAAATTGGGTTTGAAAATTGGACCATGTTTCAGGTGATATTTACACAGGAACTCTAGCCCCCTGTGGCCTCCTGGCTCCCTGGGGGCCACTGAAAGTAATTGTCTTTTAGTTCTGGGTTCTTATCTAAATAATATATATATATATATATATATATATATATATTAAATTTTATTTGTTTTGTTCAGGCAGTTTAAAACTCTCATGAAAACCAGGATTGTTTTGCCCCTTTAGGTGAGAAGTGTTCATGTATACAGTGCAGTGTGCAAAGTTTCACTTACATTGTGTATTTTAATGGCATTTTGCTCCATTTCAAATAAAACCAGTTTTAAGAAAAACATGAAAAGACTTCAGCTTTGTTCCTTTGCATGTAATTATCATGTCTGGACATGAACACAGGCATTCTCAGTGATTGTGTTGGGCTTTAACTTTATTTTCAGCCATCTACTTCTAGTTTCTCTTTCCCTGAAGTTCTGTGACTGTGAGAAACGTTTCTCCATCTGGCAAGAATGGCCTGAGTTACGTCCAACAAACATGTGGTGAGGGAGAGAGAGGGAGTGGAGCAGAGCGACCCCCCTGGAGATGCTTCCACAGAACAAGCCTCAGATTTTGACCCCAAATTACTCATTGCAACACCGAGTACGTCAAGCTCAAAGAGCATGAACATGAAAAGCCCCTCAGGAACATTACTGTCATGCTTATGTGAAGACTCATCACAATGTTCTGAACAAATAACCAGAGCCACTTATGATTTCATGGTATGTAGATAAGAAAAGATTTATGAGTCATAACTTACAGTAAAGTGCTGCTTCAGCACTACGTCTGTCAAAAACACAGGAATCTTTTAAATTGAATTCACAGTGATGGTAAGGTGCAGATATCATCTCTTTTTCAAAACTCATTAAATTAGAAAAGGAGTGAGTTACTGTGACCATTGAGGTATATTGCAGCGTACCAAAGGAGTGATATAAAACAGATTTGCTATATTTGAGTCACACTTTAGTTGCAATATCCCAAAGACCTGTTTGATGTGTAAACACTGAAATGTGCCTTTAAATATGAATTACAGCGAGGAACAAAACAAAACAAAAAAAACAATAGGAGCTCTGTGTGAGAGCTCAGTGTGGAGGAGTAATATCAAGGGAATCTATCTCACAAACTACACCCTGAAATGCAATAATTGAACATAAAGACAAGCTGAGGATTATGGCTGAGAGCTGCCAGGCTCCAGTCGAGACATGCACGGTAGTCAGTGAAGAATAACAGGAAATGTCAGGTTTTAGTATGGATGAATTCTCATTATTCCTCACCAGCTAAAAGAGTCACCCAACGTTTACTTTGTTTGATCTTATTTCACAAGACAGAGTGCTCCACTGTTCATGTTAATCACAGCATGACTGCCAAATTATCTCTAGCTTACAGTGCAAATCAGTCTGTCCGCAGCTGCCTTTTAAAGCTGCATAAAGCACTTTTTTATTTTCATATTTGATGTCTTAGTAGCAGCTCCGCAACCTGTGTACACTATAGACTGTATATAATGTTCCATAATCCTCCAGGATCCCTCAGAAATTAATGCTGATTAATATACACATCTGTCTGCTCAACATACACTCACTGGACACTTTATTAGTTACACCTGTTCAACTGCTTATTAACACAAATATCTAATCAGCCAATCACATGGCAGCAACTCACTGCAATTAGGAATGTAGACATGGTCAAGACGACCTGCTGAAGTTCAAACCGAGCATCAGGTGATTTAAGTGACTTTGAATGTGGCATGGTTGTTGGTGCCAGATGGGCTGGTCTGAGTGTTTAACCAACCATCTATAGGGTTTACAGAGAATGGTCCAAAAAAGAAAATATCCAGTAAGCTGCAGTTCTCTGGGTGAAAATGCCTTGTTGATGCCAGAGTTCAGAGGGGAATGGCCAGACTGCTTCTGTCATGAATTGCTCAATGAGGACCCAAATGCAGACTCTCAGACAGACTGTAGAAACCAAAAATGAACCTTTGTTTAGGCAGTTGTTGCAAAGTCCATAAAACAAACTAAATCCAAACACCAGCAAGTGACCACACAGGGATATTAACAGACACTGAGACAAAGTTTGAGAGGAAGACCGCATTGTATATACACAACACAAAAGGGCATTCAGGGAAGTGGACACAGCTACGGAAAACAAGACACAGGTGCAGACAATCAAGACAATGAGACAGGAGGGGAAGTAAAAAAACACAAGGCACTAGAGACAAGAAACTATCAAAATAAAACAGGAAGTGAGAACCATAACTGAACGGGGAAACACAGACACATGAATGAACGTAACATAAGGGAGTTGACACAAAAGGATGGGACAAGAAACATTGAGGGAAAAAAAGTAAACTCTAATATGAACCGGAACTAAGAACTGAAGACTAAAAAGGCCAAGGAAAGATGAAAATGTAGACAATAAGCAAACTAAGAATCAAACAGAAAATATTTAACAATAAACTGAACTTGAAAGTCCATAACTAAAAATACTGGGACAGAGACCCAGGACAACGGCAGCTTCAAGGAAGGAAGACAACAGCAAGTCAAATAACCACTCGTTACAACCAAGGTATGCAGAAGAGCATCTCTGAACGCACAACCCCTCAAACCTTTAAGCAGATGGGCTACAACAGCAGAAGTCCCCACCGGGTGTCCCTCCTGTCAGCTAAGAACAGGAAACTCACCAAAACTGGACAACAGAAGATTGAAAAACTTTGCCTAGTCTGATGAGTCTTGATTTCTGCTGAGACATTCGGATGGTGGGGTCAGAATTTGGCATAAACAACATGAAAGCATGGATCCAGCCTGCCTTGTATCAACAGTTCGGGCTGCTGCTGGTGGTGTAATGTTGTGGGGGATTTTTTCTTGGTACACTTTTGGTCCCTTGGTACCAACTGAGCATGGTTTAAACACCACAGCCTTTATGACCGCAGTGTACCCATATTCTGATGGCTACGTCAAACTGGTTTCTTGAACATGACAATGAGCTCACTGTACTCAGACGGCCTCCACAGTCACCAGATCTCAATCCGGTAGAGCACCTTTGGGATGTGGTGGAACAGGAAACTTGCATCATGGATGTGCAAATCTGCTTTGGTGCCAAAATGACTTGGTTAGCCTTGGGGACCCAAACTAATGGCTAGGTTTAGAAAAGGATTGCACCTTGTGTTAAAATATGCCCCTTCACAACATTTACCCTCCACTTTGAAAAACCTACACTTACCCAGTGTGTTTAAATATGACACCAAGGCCTTATTTTGAGACACCAGCAGCTTTGACAAAACACCAGTATTTGATGCCCTGAGAATGACAACAGGTTAGCTTTTCCTTGGAGTTTCTTTAGTTGTTTCATGTCTTAACCTTAAAAGAGCTTCTTTGCAGCTGTTTTAGTGATTATTGCATTTAGTTGAAGACTTACAGATGCTTTACATTGTTGTTTTTTCTTTGGAATAAATAACAAGTACCTGATGTTTTTCCATTCCTTAAAAAAAAAAACCCAACTTGTTCTGTTGCTGAAATTAAAATCTGGTGCACATTCGTGAGAGAAATGTTTATGTGGGCTGCTGTGTTGTGTTCATGGTGTTTATTCTCGGTTTATCCGCTGGACTCGGTGTGTGGCAGATTGATGGGTGGATCACTGACTTCACTTGGAAATAGTTTGCCTTTTTTTAAAGCAGTAAAAGTGTTGTTATCTTTCCCCTCTGGCTTGCCTCTGTGTTTACTGATTAAACAAATAAAACCGATGTTAGATAATGTGTGGAAAATGGCAGAATTTTCTCATTGTAAATAACACAGAAATGACTATAAATCATAGAGGAGGCCACATGTCAGAGTCTTAATTAAATTTTACTCCAAAAAAAAAGCTAAAACACCTCATCAAAATAGCCTGTTTGAGTATTATTAATAAACACCATGATCGTCTATCTTATATGCATGTTCAGTTTTACAAGCTGTGAGTGTGATAACTCTACAGACAGAAAACAGCTCCTCATGTTTACTTCCTCCCACAGGGCAGTTTGTGATGTTTTTAATGGACACATAAAATTGAAATGTGATGTCTTTCTCTGCCGGCTTGTAATGCTGCTGTACAATCATGTCGGCTATGAAATAAAGTTGTTAATAAAAAAAGAGGCCTTGAGTAAATTACAGTCTGACTTTCTTTGTGCTCTGCCATCGACTAAGAAACTGCAACAAAAGAAGGAGTGAGCCAAATAATTAAAGCTGAGGCACCTAATGAGGAGGTAATTTGTCACTGAGCTGAGCAGCTCTTTCTTTTTTTTTTTTTTTTGCTGTAATCACAGACTCTGCTGGACTGCAGGATGCAGCTGTGAAGACCGAATGAGCTTCCACGCTTCATCTGAATCATTCTGACTTGATCTCAGTTGGAACAGCAGAGGATTCGCCATGAGACCTTATGTTTTGCTTTGCGAGTTTCCGCAGCAGTCGCCTTGCTGTTAGGTGATTAACTATTGTTGAAGAATGAAAAAGGGCCATTTGTTGTCCTCAGAGCAACTTGTTGACCCATCTGTTTTTGTTTAAAGGTGAAAAACTGACCACAGGAATGTCAAACAAATGCCGCAAAAGCCATAAGCTTGTGGCTTCAGTGTAATACGTTTGATATGTGTTAATGTGACATACCGTACTAAAGCAGAGCCAAGAGGCAGATCAGGCTGGCAAGCATCCCTGGAGGGGGAATCCCCAAGGCAGCTAACTCCTGCGTCTACCTTTAGTCAGACTCTGAAACAAACACAAAAAATGTTTCATGTAGAAATCAGGGCAGGGCTACCCCAAAAAGGTTTTTACCAAGCGGCAGCCTGAAGCCAACACCAAAATGCTGGAAGTGCAGTTCCTCGAGTGGCCACTTGAGGCTGGCTCCAAAAACAAGTCCCGTCTCTAGGCCTAAATTAGCTGCATCCATAAACAGTACAGGTGCAACACACAGACACACTTAACTGCTAATTAGTGCAAAGTAACAGACTAAGAAAATATTAGAATTTCACTCACCAAAACTGAAGCGCAGACTTCTTGGATGGTCTGCACCTCACAGAAAGTCACATTATTTTTCCGATTATTCTATTAAAAATGCTCCAAAAAGTACCAACAGCACAAATACAGTGGAGAGGTCCAGTCCACTTACGTAGCTGAGGGAAGGCCCAGCAGAGAGCTAGAAGCTACAGCCACTTGTGTCGGTACACCTGTCAACTAAAATGACCATGCACCCAAATCCTGTATCCAGATGGATAAGCTACATAAAAAAAATCAAACTCCCACACAGCTGTTATGAAGGGGGAAATAATCCAAAGGGGCCAAAATCAGCCCCAGAGACCTGAGAGACTAAAGATTTAAATGAGCAGTTTTGCACAAATCCGGCATGTTCTTACACTGATGTTCATGCACATGCACTGCACCTGTTCATATAAAAACGTGCAGCAGTTTCTGCATGCAGCAACCTATCAGTAACCTGAAATGTGTTCATTGTGCTTAATGCCAGGGTATCAGCCCGATGGCGAAATGACAGTGTGAGTGACAGACGTTCAACTGTTGTGAAACATGCTTTCTCCGTTGATTATGGGAAAGTGAGCCGTTCACACGGTCTGAGCTGTTCAGTCATGAGTGAGATGGTACTTGCTCCGGCATGTTTACAGTCTGGTAAACATCGGAAACAGGAGCGCATTCATCATGTAAACCGTTATGAACAGTGAAAGTGTTTCACTGTGTTCCACGAAACAGGTGCAGATCAGTCTGCTGGCCTCCTTCCTGTGCTTTCAGTCACTCCTCTTTCCATCGCCATGTGATGCCACTGTATTTCATGTGTTGTGGCTTCCAGTAACCCCAACAGGCCAGAGGAAGCTCGAGGAATGCAGAAACTATCCTCAAAAGAACTTTACACAGTAACAGTCTATTAATCAGTATTTCACTCAGCTGTATTGCTGCAAACCCAGAGCTTGAAAACAATCATCCCAGCACAGCTTTTCCTCATAAACTCCAACTGTACCCACTTTCTACAATCAACATACAGTCATGGTAAAAAGAAAGTAAGCCCTCTTTCAACTTAGGTTTTATGTATCAGGACATAATAAAAAACCATCTGGTCCTCAGCAGGTCTTAAAATTATTTAAACCCAACCTCATGAACCACAACATATTACACCGTGTCATTATATATTTAACAAAAACTAAGCCAAAATGAAGAAGCAGTGTGTGAAAAACTAAAGTCCACGATTCAGCAACTGTTTTCTGTATGATTTTATCAGTCTCTCACATTCTTCTTTACAGCGTTGCTTCATTTCATTGAGGTTTGCGGGCATTTGTTTATGCACAGCTCCCTTAAGTTTGATGAAAGGACCATGTGTTACTTTTTCCTATTACTTTACAGTAGCCCGGACATGAGTGGGCAAAATGTGGTAAAAATAATTAGTCTCCTCCATCTGTGACCTTGTTTAGGGAGATCAGGAATCTGCTTAATTATCTCATGATTTCACTTTATCTTCCCTTCTCTCTAAAACTGGCGCCAAGCATATTCTTAAAGCATGTCTCCTGCATGAGTGTGAAAATTCCAGAGCTTGACGGGAAAAAGGACGGCCTTTGGAAAAACCCACTCTGCCCTGCCTATAAAAGCAGAAGAGGCTCACGCAGCTCTTCACTCCTCTCCCTTCTCTTCAAGTGGATATTAGAAGCTGCTCGAGCTCTCTCTTGTTCTCCACTGGGGGATTTTTTTGGACTTTTGTTTGTCTCTCTTGACAGAACAATGGCCTTCTTGCAGGGAAACTATGCACTCCTGCTGGTTGTTGTGGCTGCAGCCTGCTTGGAACTCTATCAAGGTGAGTAATTTCTGCAGAATGTGTGATGCAGTAATGCTTGAAAACTTTATTTGCAAGCAGTTGCAATGAATTATTAAATGATACTTTCATTCTTAGAGTGCATCAGTGCCAGATCTGCATTTCTTTAGCTAACTTGTCTGAAAACCTTTCCCTGCAGCTCAAGCCCCAATAGGACGCTGTGCATGTCCCAGGGTCCAGTCGGTCAAAGGCAAAATCTCAGATTTCCAAGTCCTTGAGAATCGGCCTGGCTGTGATAAAACTGAATTAATGTAAGTTTAAAAGAATATCTTTGGATATCTGCATCTTTAGAGTCTCATCAGTGGTGCTGACTTTGATTCTGATATTTCTGTTTTCTCAGTGTAACCAGGATCAACCCCAACAACTCCACTCAGATGCTGTGCATGTACACTGAGGGAGTTAGAGCCAAGCGCTTCTTATCGTGCTGGGAAAGGTGAGCTATGCAACACCAGGATCACTTGACACCCACAACTAACTGCTCTTGTCTTCTTCTTTAATGCTACTAAATTGGAAAATTGAAGCACTATTGAAGTCTGCACAAGTATTCAAGCTTTTACATAAATGTATGTGAGCCAGGGGCATGGGGTGGCACCCCCACCTTATTTATTCCTGATCAAATATGGGCCCCCCTGCCTTGGTCTTGGTCCCCACATTTAAAAACTCTGGAAACACCCCTGATCTGTGCTACATGTACAGACTGAATCCTACAGATGCTGCGTAGCTTTCCTCAGTCAGGACACACTATCGCACCACTTAAAAATGTTTGATTTGGCCTCAGGATGCAGCATCAGAATAGATTTTTTCAGAGCCAAAACGCTGCCTGCTCCCCAGTCTGCATAAAAAGAAAGTAATACAAACCAAATGAGGCATAAATCATTCCTCAAACACAAAGTGTTTTATGAAAAATCTCAGGACACGTTAACATGTGACTTCTTGCGCAAACATCCAGATGTTTTCTATTAGTCCTTTGGCCTAATCCCAGTTTTTTTTCTCCCTCGCTCTTCTCAGCATAAACAAAGATGAGAGCCGTAAAATGGAATGCATCGACAGACCGAAAATGGCAGGCAACAGTACCACGGAGAAGTGAAACACAAAGAGAAGAAGAAGAACTCTGACAACAGATCTTTCTCAGATCTCTGGGAAATGACGGCGAGAGCAAAGAGTGCCGAGGAGGCGAGATGATTGAGAGCCAGCAGGAAGGAAAGGACAGAAAGGAAAGAAGTTGTTTCAGTTAGGAAAGAGATAAATATATGTACAGAAATATAGCAGCAAGTCTGTGTAAGAAGCCCACTGTAGAAAAGGACACAACTTTATTTTTTTTCTAGACACTGGTATTTATGTTATTTATTTATTCTGCTCTCTTTTGCATTGGTTTTAACGAATGTCTGATCAAATAAAGTTAATTTTGATATAAATTTCTACTTTCTGGTTGTTTTTACCCCAGTCTTCTGGCAAAAAACAAAACAAAAAATGGTTAATTCCTTGGCTTCCTGTCTGTTTCCAGCTGGTATTTGTTAACCCTCATAATAAACCTGCGGCTCACCACCAGCATCTCTGCATCTAAACACAAACAAACGGGGTTTTTCTGCACAGAAGACGCAGCTGGCACTCGAGGACACTAAAGTGACTTTGTTGCAGGGTGAGCAAATTAATTGTTATCGTAGACAAACCACTCGCTCCTCGGGGAGAAGGGGCGGGGGGCTGGGGCTTAGCATGATAACAATTAAATGATGCCCAAAAGAGTATTTGACCACAGCTGTTTTCAGCAGCAGCTGCAGGCCGGATGACGGAGCACGGATGGATTCCTGAAGCGTGTCGTGACTCTGTGGGCTGAAGTGAAAGTGGTTATGACTTGTTAAAGTTTTACTTGAGCAGCAAGGAAATAATGCCAAAGTTGAACTGAAATTTGAAACCCTGGTTTCCAAAGAAAGACTGATCAGACCTGAATACAATATGACATCTGGCTTAGACCGGCAAACATCTGCCCCCAGATCCAAATGCACAACAGTCCAAAACCTAGTGGGCAATAGCAGACTGAAGGCTGGTTTAAGTTCAAGTTCTAAATGCACAGAAAGGAAAATCAGAGATTTTAAAAACATTATGGATGTTTGAAGAAAATGATTTCAGAAAACGTGTACTAACTTGGACCGTTTGTGAGGGACGGCTGAACGGCCTCTAAACTGTTCAGCAGTACAATCTTTTTATTTTCCTTTACTGCAAGAAAACATCAGGAGTAATATTAACTGAGTAAACATGATTGCAAACTAAAATCAACATATCCCCCAAACCTCCCCCTCCTTCACACCACATTTGGCACATTCCTCCAGGAACTCAACCATAAAAGGAGTCCAAAAGGGCCTGGACTGGTTTGGCGGTTTCTGTGTCCAAAACAGAGGGAACAAGGAGTATGTCTGCAGGAGAGGTGAAAAACACAAACCAGTTAATAAAATACACACCTTAAATCTCTCAGGTTATTGTCAGACTTTCTTTAGAAGTTCATGTACCTCAGCTACCAAACCAAACATGTTTACAGGTTGTGTTTTTTAGAGGTGTTCTGGATTGCTTGAGGCAGGTCGGCATCAGAGCAGCACGTTCCCTCCACTGACATCAGCCTTGATAAATACTCATGAGGATCAGAATATGGTTCCCCTGCATGATCTCGAGTCACTACACCGTTTAGCCTACAGTTTGCTAGCTAGCTATGGCTTCAACATGGAAATGCAGCCATGCTGATGGAGAGAAGCAGTGCCCACTGTACACGGGGAAGCTTTAAACTTTCCCTGGATTAAGCTGGAATTCATGGATAATTTGCTGGGTCATTCCATCTCAGTTCATCTTTCCCTCCTGAACAGCACAGAGGTGCCTGGATTAGAGACACTTCTTAACAAGAATTATGCAAAATTTCAGGTCCATACTGTCATTAGTTTTCTATTTAAAAAAAAGCATCCCAAAGGATGACGGTGAGGGTGTTTTTAGACATTTTTCATTGTTTTTGAGGGGCCAGTTTAAAATTCAATTATCTAGCTCGGCCCTTCAAATGTTTTAGGGTAAATATCTGCTACTATGGCTCTATGAATACAGAGTCTCAGGAGTGGAGCTCAGGTTAACACAGAATGATGGATGCTTGAAGTCCTTAAAATATTTGGATGTGTGATCTCTGACAGCAGATTTAGAGGCGTGTAGAGACTACAGGTAGGGGGACTGATATTTCAACTTCTCATATACAAAACACAAAATATTTTTTAAAGTCCAAATCAGGTGAATGCTTTCACAGATATTAAAGCATGAATATGAAAAAACAAACACCTTTTCATCCAACTTGATATCCCCCAGGTATGCCACCACATGCCGAATTCAAATTAACTTTTTTTTTTTAAAGAAGTTTCTGTTAATATTATATCCAAAATTTGTGATGGTGTTCTCTCTCATTTTACCAGTATGATATTTTGAAATACTCGTATTAATGTATGGCAGCCCTCAGAAAATTATCCAGAAAAACATCACCCCTACCTTCATCCCTTAAAGGATTTTTTGAGAAAACTAATGACAGCAGGGGCCTGAAATTTTACACAGCTCCTATTAAGAAGTGCACCTTTCCCCTGGATATTTTTTCAGGAAAATCTGAGATGGTCAGGAAGGAGGTGTTTGATGAGCTCACGTGGGATGACCCTGCAGGACAAATGGACTGTCTCACTCCTTGACTCCTCACCTCCTGCTGCATCTATGGGCAGTACGCTCACTAAAGAGTGTAGTTTGTGTTTATGTGTAATAGCTAACTTTGTCCACACTGGCAGCTTCTTATGTGCATCAATCAACAACTGTATACAAAAGATGGACATAGCTTACAAGATGTCCCCTGCTGGTTTCTGGACTCTGTATTTTGCAACCTCAACGTTAGTGTTTTGGCTGCCCCCATTTTTGTTTTAAAACCGTATGGGGGCAACTCAGACTTACATAAAATTGTAGAATTTCACTCATGACAACTGAAGCATGGTCTGTTAGGACAACTGCCTGCACAAAAAAACATATTATTTGTCAGATAAGCAGATTAAAAATGCTCCAAACGAGATCCAAAGGTCCGGTTCAGTGACTCCAATTAGCTGAGATGAAGTCTAGCAGAGGCCGGTTAGACCATCTGTTCCAGGACTTCTTGTTCTGAAGACAGTTCTTCATGACTCTTTCTGTATGTCCATCAGACCAGTCAGACACCTCTCTGGTGGCATCACTTCATGCATAAGAATACAAACACCTAAAGTGCCTGCTTTATGATTTCCACACTGTTCATTGATCAACATTTATCAGGGTTTCCAAGTCTCAGTCTTTCAGACTCACACTGCTAAGCAATTTCACAAAAAAAGAGGACGCCTTGAAGCCTCTCCTTTATGAAACCAGGTGACACACATACACGTTTCCAAAATCACTGTAACGGGCTAGATAACTGACAAATATAACCCAGGTTCTGAACTATTTCCCCCCCTTAAATTCACCCCTGGCATTTATCCTCCTGAGCCATTTTAAAGGTCAATTCTCAAGAACCTCACCTTGTTACCCCCAACCACCTAACAACCAAAAAATCCCACTCCAAATCTCACTTCAGCTGAAAAAACAAAAACTGATTATAAAATGATGTGGCTTTTGTCAGAAGCAAATCAGTTTTGAACATTAAAGTCAGCCAGAGAACATGTTTTCAGTTAATCTGTGACGCTAGTGTCAGCTTACAGGTATCTAACTAGAGGAAAAGTTTATCTCTCCAGCCAGTAAATTCAACAGTTGCTGTCTGTACATGGCAAGCCTGCTTTTCTCTACCTCTGTCACTTTATTAGAAAAGCTAGTTTTACCTTTCAATTCAATTCAATTCAATTTTATTTATATAGCGCCAAATCACAACAACAGTCGCCTCAAGGTGCTTTATATTTTAGGGTAAAGACCCTTGAGGCGACTGTTGTTGTGATTTGGCGCTATATAAATAAAATTGAATTGAATTGAATATA